>SNQJ01S0037873.1:64413-82851 GCA_010110895.2 Picea sitchensis
CCTATTAGACCTACTAAATGTCTCACTTTCCTCTATTCTACTTGAACTTCCCTCACTCAATTAAGATAGATATGACAAATAATTGTTTTCTTGTACGTCCTATAACACCATCAAATGAGAGAAACAATCGACCAATGTCCTATACAAAATATATAATTAAATTGCATAGATAAAACACTTATTTTTAAACAAAATTGTTCCAATGAATTGTTTTCATATGAACAATATATCACTACCCAACCATAAGCATCTAGTGGAGATGCAAGAAGGCATAGTGGTCTGCATTCTCCTTTATCAAAGTTCCATTTAGGACATTCGTAAAATTCAATAGATCTTTGTTTGGCAAAACCTATGAAGATGAACGTGAGGTATTTGCAAGGTTTTGACGGTGTGGAGGGCACACCACAAATTTCACAGAATTTTTTTTCTTATCCTTCGCCGAAGCCTGCATATCTCTTTGAAAGATGTTCTTTTGGAACAATGGTAAGGGACAATTTTGATGACTGGTTATAAATTATTGTACCGATAAAACAAAGCCTTAGTTTAAACGTTCTAATTTTTAGTTCTTTTCAGAGTTTTTTGGACATATTATTCTGGTCGAAAATTGTTGGATCTTGGTTAAATCTATATAATTTGAGATAAGGATGCTGCTGATGAGTGGGAAAATTGCACAAAAGAGGGATCATTGGAAAATATTAAGGCATGGAATCTATTGAAAGGTTATCATGAGGTGAAGATGTCAATATGGCATGCATTAATGCTAGGGATGACATGCATTGTCACATTTAAAACTCACCCAAGCAATGAGGAAATTTAGGGAAAATTGTGCATGGTTTGATTTTTTCAAGAATGAACCTAATTCGATGGTGATTTATTGTAATAATGTTTCCAAAATGGCATAAAACACTATAAATGACTATGGAATATGATAACAATTTCAATAAAATTCTTGAACATGTGGGAAGATCCTAAAAATCATGGGTAAAATTTTATTATCATCATTTCAAATGATGACTTGGAGTATGTACCTTGCTTTAGGAACAAGAAGTGTTTTTATGCATTGTTGGATCCCAAGAATAAAGAAGAGTTTTGACAATGTCAAGTGAACAATGGACTCAAGGCATTTTGTTTTAACTAAGGAAAAATTCAACGTGTTATTGTAATGATATTGGTTTTGATACTGTCAAATATGATCAATCCATCTATTATCTATTTAAGCAGAAAATGATAGTATCAAAGTATTGGATCATTAGGGTTTGATCCCCCATGTACATGCTATGTCACTAGTTTTATGGATGAAATATTAAACACTTAGTTGTGCCTTCACCATTCTTCTTCTTCTTTTGTTTTAGGTCTGATGTATTACATGCTACAATCATCAATGTCACTGAGGCAAGTGATATCATCATTTATAGTAGATTCATATATATCCCCTAGATGTATGAGCATAATATGAGCAAAAGAAGTGGCTCTCTTGTCGATTCCTAGATGTTTACTGTAAATGGAGTAAGTTAAGAAATTATAATTCTCATACATTGTTCCCATATCTGCAACTTTGATTAATGAAGTTCTTGATTATCGTGTTTACTTGTTTTTTATTATCATTATATGAATATATGTGAAGTTATTTCCAACTATGTTTGAATTCAATCATTCATTATTGATGATATGTTTGGAATATTTGATCTTATGGGGTTTATGGAAAGCACCTTTCCCCATTTGGTTTCTTCAACCATTTGAAGTTTGGTCCCTCTTTATAAAGGAAATACTTTGTAACCCAATAAATAGAAAAAAATCATGATTGATTCAACCAACGTTTATTTTCATTTCAATTTATATAAATAGAGCTTAACTACAAATTTATAGGAATCAACTCTCATTTAAGATAAGATATGGGATACCCCACTTGAGATGAAAAGGCACTGAATCTAAATTGTGAGGACATGTGTTGTGGTGGTAGTGAGCACTCTTTAGTAGAATCAATCTTTCCTTGATTGTTATGTGGGACTTCATATTTCAAAGTGCAATTTTGGGAGATGACGATTGACATTTTTACCAGGGAAAAACTATGATTCCATGGATTCAATAGATCCAGTATAGCATGGTGTTTGGAAGTCCTATTTCTTTGAATCATTAGTTTTCAATTTCTTGTATTGAGGGTGAAAGAAAGAAATGGTATGCAAGACATTTAAAGATTTCACATGGTAACTCCACACATGTAGCAAATTAAATATTTATAGAAAGTTTTGAAACTTTCTAATGTTGACTCCATGTTGGGAGTACCTCTCCCATATATCAATGGTGCTTATCATCCATGTCATCTCTAGTGTGCTCAATGAAATGGTTGAAAAGATAGAGAAGATGACCAAACATCTACTATCAACAATAACTAAAGGACTTAAGGTAGTGAGAGATCAATTTGTTGTATTTATGGAAAATATAGTGTCATAACATCTGTGCAACAACTATTAAAGGACTTAAGGAAATAATGGATTGATCTATTTTAATTATTAAAAATATCCATGATTTGGGATAGGACTAGCAAGATTGTCGAACTTATTGATGTAGATCCTCTTAAGCTTCTTGTAGTGAAGAAGAATGTGATACATTTTTTTGACCCTCACATATATTTGAGAAAGTGAGGACTTTTAATCCCCAATCATTGAATGCAATACATCAAGGGATAGATCAAATGATAGAAGTAATTCACCAATTTTCAAGGGATTTTGAAGAAATCTACAAATGGAGTGAGGATATAAAAATTATTATTAAGTGTCGAATTTTCTTTTCTTATTATCAAGTGTTGACTTTTCCATGGGGTATTTGGAGCTTGTAGGAAATATAGTATGTGATAATCACAATGTCCCTTTCCCTTCCATCAAGTTATCTAATGTTGAGCATAGGGAATGTTAAAAAAACCAACAAACTTGTATATATAATGAGGCATTACATCTTCATGTTGACCTAGTATGTGAAACCAATGATAATATGCATGAAAATGGATGTCAATGTTCGAAGTTTGACTTGTTATATGCCCTCAACATTAGTCTAAGGGTGATACAAATTATATGTTTGGTAGAAAAAAACCACTGCAGCGACTAGCATTTCAAAATAGTAAAGTGATGTTCAATACAAAATTTGTCCTAATAAAGGATAGCCTATTGAAGATAAGGGGAAAATGATGACATCATTTTCTCTTCATTATGTTGAACATAAAAGAGAAAATTCTAAGACTACAAAGGCATGTTCTTCTAATGGTGATGTATTTGTTAAAGGCTATTTGAATGTTGGGACATTCTTCATTGATGATATGCATACAATTGATTGTGTTCACAAGGAAGAGACCCTATAACCATATTGTCCCATGGATTTTATAGGCATTCCAAGGTACCCAAACCCACTACTTATTGCACATTCCAAAGCTTCATGGTTATAATCCTATATATGTTGTGAAACACTAGGAATATTTTCCTGCATTGATGGAAGATATTGGGATTGAGCATGAATATGTGGTCATGAAGTTATTTGTGCACTCATTGGAAGAAGATGTCAAGATATGGTAGAAAAATTTGACAAAAAATAACATAGAGGGATGGTATGAATTTGTGAATTATTTTAAGGATCAATTAAGTAATCATGGAAATGATCTTTCAAAAACAAAAATTGGTAACTTAAAATAAATTATGGAGCACATCCCTTTGATTGTTATGGATAAATTTTCTCTAGTCCAGGAGGATCAAGATCTTGACTACTATAGTTTTGTGCAACACAAAAGAGATATTGATGGGGGTGGTGAGCATAATATTTAAGGTTTGAAACAATAGAATTGGATACAACCCTAAGAAGAAGAGTCTTTGTCAACTCACTGTCAATGGGCAATTATATGAGGATCCTCTATATGACATTTACTACCACAATTATGAAGCAGAACATCATAATTTCATATTTTTCTTGGATATGACTTTTAACATTGTGTCTGGTCTTAATTAGGCACATGAAGATTTTTCTAGCAACAAGGAAGACATATTTCCAACTCTTATTAGGGAGAAATCTAGTAACATAGTGAGGGTATTGTGGAAATAAATCCAGTAACATAGTGAGGGTATTGTGGAAATAAATCCAGTAACATATTTCCAACTCTTATTTTTAATTTGTAATTTCTCTCTTTCTCTTGAGTGCTAGGGTTCTTTACGAAATTATAGGGGCATGATGGTTTCTTCCTGATGGGGATTACTGTAACATGTTAGGAACTACATCATATAGTGAAAGGGCCCCCCCTGATATTACTATAGAAAAAGGAAAATCTCAACACCTCCAACCAAGATTCTCTTGCTTTTGGAAGGTTAAATCCTACTAGGGTTTAAGGAAAATATGGGTAGGAGAGAAGAAGGCAAGAGTTCCCTTTCTATCCAACACAAAAATGGAAGTAACACAAACTTGTAAAAACAAAATGATTATTCTCACATTAGCACTGTAAATTCAAGTGTGCAGAGTTACTCACTATCCTCTCCCTTGCCTTCAGTCTCAATGTCACTTGATCAATCCATCCACTCGGTCTCGATGTCACTGTAAATCCCTCCGCTCGATATCGATGTCACATTAAATCGCTTCGGTCGGTCTTGGAGTCACTGTAAATCCATCTGCTCGGTCTTAGAATCAAAGGGGACCAATTATACAAATCTACAATGCAGGAGGCATTGGTACCCAAGTCACTATAAATCCCTCTTCTCGGTATCATTTGCAGGTCTCATCCGTAGGGGCAAGTATCAGAGTTTGTGGTAGAGAGAGTTTGCACTAGGGAAAGTATCATAGTTTGTGGTGAAAGTATCATAGCACGTGAGTTACATATGTTAAGGGTAGAAATAATTCAAATAATAAATTTGAATTATCATATGTTAAGTATGAGAGTGCATGGGGGCATAATATTGGTTTATATCACCTAGGACGAATTCCAAAACCACTAATTTCTACCAAATTTCAACACTATGTGTAGGCTAAAGAACTTAGTGTGTATTGTTAGGTGTTTTCCTTATTTTCATTTGTTTTTTCATGCAAAATAACTATTTATTTTGTAGGTGCAAAGATAAAAATGTAGGCATTAGTAAAGTACGAGAACAAGCATAACATGTGCTAGCCAAATTCTTGTGGTAGTGGAAAGGATAGAATGAAACATGCTTAGTAAACATGACATATAAGAGCCACACCACACAAAGTAGAGACTGCTAGGATAATTAAGGAGCATCGACACTAAGGGGAGACTAGAACTGAAATAGTAGGTAGGACTATAGGTAACCAAGGATGAAGTGATGAAAGAATGAAAACACTTGTCTAGAGTAGAAGCATGTAACATTAAGTCCATCAAGCCAAGACTAGAAGAACGCTAACGACTCTTCATAGTTTGAATGTATATTCTCTCCCTTAGGTGAAACTATATAATGTAAAGGTTTGGACCTAGAAGGGTTGTTGATAATTAGGTTTTGGTTGTTTGTTGGTTATTGGTTGATTGTGTCTTAGATGTTAGTGGGGTATTTTTGGTTGGGTTATTGTTCGTTGTGAAATTTTGTTGTTACCATGATATCATGACTATTGTAAGGTATTTTGGGGTTAATATGGATTTTTTCTTCTATAATGCATTAGTTATGGTTGTTGTCCTAATTGACCAACAAAGAATGTATTGGTTCATGCTGAATATTAATGGAATGTGACCCCTACTTCAAATTTTTATTGTCTTTATTTTATATAGTTATGATGTATTATATTATTGCTTTGTATCTGTGTTGATGAATTAATATAATCTAGTAAAACCTGTGTTGGAATCTTAAGTATATAGTTGTATTGGTTGGATTAGTTTGTTGGTCATTCAATACATTGACATGGGTTATGCTTTAACATGTAACTTATTTCATAATAGTTGAGGGGAAATTATGCGTATTGAGTTAAAGAACAATCATATTGTGTGATCCTTTTGCATTGATCTAGGTGGATATTGGTGGACACCCACCTATTCCAACTAGCTCCTCTTGTCCATTTTTAGATCAACACGTTCTTCTGTACTTCTTTGTAATTGTGGGTTATACACTTCTAGGGATGTTTGGAGCCCTACACATCTTCTAGGAGGATACTGGTGGCCTCTCACCTAATCCAACTGGCTTATTTTGTATGTTTTCATGTCAACACATCTTGTTATACTTCCAGGGCCATTTTGGATCCCTATACAATGTTTTTTTGGCTCAACATAGTAAAATTGTAGATGGAGTCAAATTTGATGGTGTAATGTGTATTTCTTTGAAATAGCTTTCCAATGAGCTATCACGCACCTAAAAAAAAGGTCGTATGCAAAAGTTACGACCCCAAGAAGTTGAGGTACCAACTTACCCATAGGGATCCACATGACTTTTGGCGTTTCACCTCCTAGGGTTAGGTTTTTGGATGTCTAGGGTTTTGGCATTCATGAGTAATATAAAAAATTCCCATGGAGCCTCATTGTAATCATTCTGGTCAGATGGATACGCTTAGTAGCCACATCTCTTCTCAGAGATAGCTACCACCATTCGAGCAAGTGTTTCAGTTCTGCAGTTTTACAGTTTCAACCTATTTCATTTATTCAATAGAAGATATTGTTCACTGGATATATGTGTTGTTCTTCTTATCTCTATGTTTATTGTATTCGATATGTTAATCATCTTGTTATGCTCCTAAATCCAAATCAGTGGTATCAGAGCAGTCTTCTCTTCATTTATTTTTCTTCATGCATGTCCCCGATAAGATCTGGGTAAAAAAAGTTGGGACTTGAACCAATCGAGCCGTTGCAAGATCGGTCGCGTCGAGCCCGAAAACAACCCATGGGGGATAGAAAGAAAGATGATGGAGAAAGATATCCTATTAAATTTTTTCTCAAGGAATCCCTCACATGACAAAGGAACGAAATGATGGACAACTTTGCGCATATCCTTCGACGATTACCCACAGGAGAAGCATCTTCATCAAGTGTCCATGCAACCCCCTTCAAGGTACATGTAAATTTTGATATTCCATTATTTGAAGGACTGATAGATTCATATGCTATAGATAAATGGTTGAATCTGCTCGAAGGGTATTTTTCGGTCCACAATTTTTCCGATAGGGAAATCTTACTTTTGCACTCCTCAAGGTTGTCCCCCATGTTAAGGACTAGTGGGATACTTACTCTAAGAAAAGGGCCATAGAGGAATATGAAATATTTGTGGTTGACCCTACATGGGATTCCTTCTGGTATGCCATTAAAGAAAAATACTACCTTGTAAGAAGCTATGAGGACCAGTACACCAGATGGACCACCCTGCATCAAGAAAGGGACTAGAAAGTACCAGATTTCACCAATATTTTCCATACCCTATGCACCAAATTGGGTATCAAATAATCTGAGAGACATCTAGTGCTCAAATACCACGACTATTTTCATAGATACATTCAAATGGAAATGGAATTTCTGGACATCTCCTCACTAGGAACAACTTATAGATACGCTGTTAAGATTGAGAAAAAATTTAAGCAGAAGCGGCGAGAGTTTGGATTTGCAAACTCCTCACAGCCAAAGCAGGGAAAAGGCGGCCCTAACCCACACAACAAGGGACTGAGATGAGATGGCTACTCTTAGGACAACCAATCCAAGCTGTAACATAAGAAGGGAAATGAGAAGATGAAAAAGTGCACGGGAAAATGGTGTGAGTACCATAAAATCCCTTGGCACAACACTGAAGAATGCTGCTCCAAGAAGTCACTCGTGGCTGAGATGAAGGCTTCTGATTCAGAAGTTGATTCTGATTCTGAATCAAATATAGAAGGAGGGAAACAAATTATCGATGTTGAATCGAGTGTCACTGTCGCTACAACCAAAGTCCAGCCAAGTGAACCAGAAGAACCAGAGGAAGGGGAACGCCTCTTTCACTCACAAATGTGGGTAAAGGGGGCTTCGCTTCATTTCATTTTTGATAGTGATAGTCAGAAGAACCTGATCTTAACATAGATCATCAAGCAACTAGAACTACCGACGAAACCACACCCACAACCCTACACCATCGGTTGGCTTCGCTAAGGGAGAGATCTTTGTGTCAACCAACACTGCCGTCTTCCCTATGACATCAATCCTTTCAAAGACGAGGTATTGTGTGATATTGACCCCCTTGAAGTTTGTGATGTTATTTTAGGAAAACCATATTTTTGGAAGTGTCATGTTATGTATGAGTCTAGACCCCATAGTGTTATTATTACTTTGGGTAGACAATTGTACAAGATACAAGGTAGCGCCACCTACCACTATTTATTTAATCTCTGCTACGAAATGCAATAAGGTCATTTCACAGACTGGGAATTTGGTCTTGTTTGTGATTTGTGCTCACAGTAAGCAGAAGGTCACCACCACATCCGTGGCCTCTACATAGAGCCTCTCTTTGCAGCATAAGGAAGTGGACGGGATTGTGGAAGAATACAGAGACATCTTCTCCTCACCCACCGGGGTACTGACACACTACCAAGTCATGCATCCAATTAATTTTACCCTTAGAGAACCTCTACCTAATGGACCATTATATTGTTTCTTTTTGATGGAAAATGATTAAATCAGGTGTCAGATCCAAGAGATTTTTCAAAAGGGGCACATCAGATCCAAATCCCCCCTTGCGGAAGCTTGATTGTGCTGGTATAGAAGAAGGAAGGGACTTGGCAGCTTTGCATTGATTACAAAGCCTTAAACAAAATCACAGTAAGGAATTGTTACCCAATTTCTAGGATTGATGACCTTCTTGACCAACTCAAGGGGGAAAAGTTCTTCAACAATATTGACCTAAAGTCTGGCTACCACCTGGTTCCCATCGAACCAACTGATGTATGGAAGACAACCTTCAAATCTAAATAAGGTCTCTTTGAATGGCTGCTCATTCCCTTCGGCTTAACAAATGCTCCAACCACTTTCATGAAGTTGATGGATGATGTATTGATACCCTTTACCAACTCTTTTGTGGTGGTATATTTGGATGACATCCTTATTTTTAACATAACTTGGGAGGAGCACATGCGACATATTCAATAGGTTTTGAGCACTCTGTGGTAGCGCAAGCTATATGCTAACTTGGAAAAATGATCTTTTGGAATGAACATGGTCCAATACTTGGGATACATTGTTGATGATCATGGGGTACATTTTGATCCAACTAATATCCAAGTCATCCGCGACTGGCCATCCCCGACCACACTAACCGAGCTTCATATCTTCTTGGGATTGGCCAACTTCTACTGATAGTTCGTGTTGCGATTCTCCCATATTACATGGGCCCTCAGCCATGTGACCAAGAGTGGTGGCAGGGAAAATTTTGTGTGGGGGAAGGAGCAACAACGAGCATTCAATGATCTGAAGTATCACTTGTGCTCAACTCCAGTAATCTCCTTTCCCAATATGCAACAACTGTTTCAGATTGAGATTGATGCATCTGAATATGCTTTAGGCGTATTTTTCACTCAACACGGTCATCCAGTGGCATACCATAGTGAGACACTCTCACATACTGTCTAGAAATACCCCACCTATGACAAGGAAATGTATTCCATTTTACAAGATTGTCATCAATGGAAACATTACATTCTGGGAAAGGAGATGATCATCCACACTGATCACAAGCCTCTATAGTTCATACAGACACAGGGGAAATTGCAGAACAACCACCATCAGAAGTGGTCCACCTACTTGCAGTAGTTCCATCTCAACATAAAGTATAAGACATGGATATCAAGTTGTTCCGTTGACTGCCTCAGTCGACCTCCCATGGCTGCACTCACCACTGTGCTCCATTCCTATGGACATGAGGCATTTGAGTGGCCCCAACTTTATCAACAAGATCTAGACTTCTCCACCACCTATCAAATCTTGGGTACAGGTGCGACTATCATCGATGTTCACATTCAAGATGACCTATTATGCCATTTGGGCCATCTCTGTGTTCCTACAAGTGATCGTGTAAATCTTATTTGGGAAGCCCACTACAGTTGGATCACAAGACATTTTGGCATGGATAAAACTATGGTCGTTCTTGAGAAAAAAAATTATTGGACAAAACTTCGATAGGACGTCAACAAGTATATCATATATTTCAATTCATATGCTATTTCCAAGCAAACCATCAATAAACAAGGATTATAGACCCCTCTTCCTATTCCTGAGAAGCCTTGGGAATCCATCTCAATGGATTAAATGTCCGACCTTCCATCCACCAAGAAAAAAAATGACTGATTATTTGTGTTTGTTGATCGATTTTCGAAGATGGA
The DNA here is from genome assembly GCA_010110895.2 of Picea sitchensis. NCBI lineage: Eukaryota > Viridiplantae > Streptophyta > Pinopsida > Pinales > Pinaceae > Picea > Picea sitchensis. The sequence continues at coordinate 74,710 of SNQJ01S0037873.1, forward strand.
CATCCTCACAGCCTACAATAATAATATCACAATGACATATACTTCCAAGCTCTTTTTCTAACGAGTGGGTCTATTTTGGGATACCACAGACCATCATCTCTGATAGGGACAACAAGTTCCTCAACACATTTTTTTCGAGTCTCTGGTCACTGTTGGACACCAAGCTCACTAAATCCACTTCTTTCCACCCCCAAATAGACAACCAAACAGAGGCCGTCAATTGGATGATTATGCAAATTATGCACATGTACAACTCTAAGAATCCACATACATGGGATGAGAGTCTTCCATATGTTCAACATAGTTACAACATGACTCTCCATAGCTCCACTGGACATAGCCCATTTCAGGTGGGGCTGGGATTCCAACCCTTGGGTACCATTTATGTTACACTACCTCTTTCCACCACATAGACAAACTCTTCCCATGTTTAGTCTGAGACCAAAAAATCCACTAGATTCATTAAACAGATTCAACATATCCACCAGCAAGTCCAAGAGATTTTTTATAAATCCAATGCTAAGTACAAGTAGCACCATGATCAACATAGGGTACAACACCAGTTTAAGGTTGGAGACAAAGTATGGTTACATTTGCAGAAGGATTGTCTCACATGGCCCCATCGGAAGCTACGCCCACTTCACTATGGGCCTTACACTATCACCAAGGTTGTGGGTAGCAATGCTTTTGAGCTCAACACTCCACCCTTCCTTGGCTTGCACCCAATGTTCAATGTAGACCTCCTATGACCACATTTTCCACCATTATTGGACACCTCAGAGATCGCAGAACAACTGACACCAACATAGCTCAACCCTAACTGCACGGAACAAGCATCCACTGATCAGATAGTGGACACACAAGTCAAGGGAACTTGCTAGTAGAGGATCCAACTTTATTGGGTTATCAAGACAATGCAACTCCTACACCAAGGAAAGTGGCTGACCCGGGGCCAAATCCAACATAAGTTTCCTCACCCGATGGGGGATCTCAATGCAATGGAGACCATTGCTTCCTAAGGAGGGAGGATTGATCCAAGTGGATATTGGTGGCCACACACCTATTCCAACTGGATCCTCTTGTCCATTTTTAGTTCAAAAGATTCTTTTGTACTTATTTGTAATTGTGAGTTCTACACTTCTGGGGCTGTCTGAATCCCTACACATCTTCTAGGTGGATACCAATGGCCTCTCACCTAATCCAACTTGCTTATTTTGTATGTTTTCATGTTAGCACATATTGTTGTACTTCCAAGGCCATTTTTGAGCCCTAAGATTTTTTTTTTGGCCCACCATAGTCAAACTGCAGACGAAGTCAAAGTTTGACAATGCAATGTGTAGCTCTCTGAAAGACCTTTCCAATGGGCTATCACGAACCTAAAATGGAGGTTGTATGCAAAAGTTACGACCCCGAGAAGTTGAGGTACCAAATTACCCATAGGTTCCCACATGAATTTTGGCGTTTCACCTCCTAGGGATGGGTTTTTGGATGTATAGGGTTTTGGCATTCATGAGTAATATCAAAAAGGCCTCTGGAGCCTCATTGTAATCATTCTTCTCAAAAGGATGCACATAGCAACCATATCTCTTCTCAAAGATAACTACCACCATTCAAGCAAGTGTTTCAGTTTTGTAGTTTTACAGTTTCATCCTATTTCCTTTATTCAATAGAAGATATTGTTCACTGGATATATGTGTTGTTCTTCATATCTTTGTGTTTATTGTATTCGCTCTGTTAATTAGTTCGTTTTTCTTTTAAATCCGGATCATGCATTCTTTAGTATTAGCATAGTGATTCGAGTGAGATCTTCCCCTTTATGGGAATTGAAAATCCCAATGCTTAGACTACAGTAGATACCCTATTTTGGATGCCGATGTGGATCCTGATCTAAAATTGAGCCAACAATGGTGAATTTTATCGAATTCATTCATAGTGTACCCTAGTTTCTTTATCTGATCTACTAATTCTTTAGGGAATTATATTTCCATAATCAATACATTGTTGGATGATTGATTGGATATATGGTGCTCTATATCCACCTTTTGTGCGTTCATCATATCTCTTGTCTTATTTTACTACCAAGGTTTTTTTTGAAGTAGTTGATTGAATTCTAGGTGAATCAATTTAGTTATGTGTGGATGTTTATCCACTTGGCTAACTCCATTGTTAAATAGACCATATACTTTCATATGCATATCAACCAAAGATAAATGCATGACATAATTTATATGCTTTAGCTACTGGTATTTGAATTATCAATTGACCATGCGTGATACCTTTTTAGTGTTGAAATCCAACTCGAGCATTGTCTTTTTAGAGATTGCTTGTATCGACTAAGCAACAGTCTATAGAAGACTAGTTGTCTAAATAGATTTTGGAAGCATTTATGGCCTAACCTTGATAATATCTAGATTTATCGCTATATAGTCATTTATTTTCCCTAGCCCGTAGAAAATATTGGAAGAGGCTTGCACATCCAACGTTGGCAATTTTGTGTAGCTCTTTAAAGGACCTACACTATGAAAATAGTCAATTGAAGTTGAGTGTGGTTGATAAGTGTTCCTTTGATAAACTAAATAGTTTTGATTGACTACCTTTCTTATTGACTAGAACACTACTCATATATGTTTGCATGTGAAGTGAAATCTTGTTTCAGTCTAATTATTGGCTACAAGATTGTATGGAGGAATGATAAATTAGAAGAAACCATCTAGCACAATCCACTCATATTTAGATATTAAATGTGGTATTGATCGACAAGAATTTGATTGGCGCACTATTTTATCGTGCATCATAGTTGGTCAGACCGAGTATTGGTGGCTGTATGAAGAAGTTGGTTGGTTGTTTCCAAGGAAGCTTGGAGTGTATGCCAAAAAAATAAGTTCCTTCATATCGATCAATAATATCATTGACCTGGAAAATATTGCATGGTCAACTAATGATTGTAGAATTCGAGCAATAATTCCATTACTATAGATCATAGTTCTATCTATGTTGTTTTTCTGTATATTTCCTTACTATTGTACAAGAAAATACCAAGGACCTATATCCTTGTAAGATTTATTATTTGTTGATATGGAAGAAAGTTCTCTTGACCCAATCAAAGATTGACCAACAAGTAGGATAGTTGATTTTTTATTCATAATCAACTAAATTTCAAACTTTAAGTACTTTATACCCTTTGTTGGAAATACTGGGAGCCTTTGATGAATATGAAGAACTAATTTTGTAGAAATTGTAGGAAAATTGCAAGAAGAAATATATTTCCTTGCAAGAATCTCATGATCGACTTCCTAAACAATCAAATGCATTACAACTATTTTTTCTCTATTGTGAACACAAATGGAATATTGAAGGATTAGCAAGAGACAACCAATACCTAGTTGGAGGAAGAAAATGCCCTCTTTTAGACTAATGTATTGTAGGTATATGATGAAAAATATAGAAAGATTGATGTCTTGGAAAGAACATTGAAACATGTCTTTAATAACCTCATGGATTAATTTGGGGATAAAACATATTTAATTGATGATTTGGAGGAGGAAGTTAAAAACCACTCTCATGCAACTATTACTAGGTTGAAGGGGAACAATAATAGGTTCGATGTAGCCAATACCTAGGTAAAAAATGAGGCTTCATGCTTATAAGCCTTTGTTGATGAGCTTCAAGAGGATTTTTCTCCCTTTCAAGTAGACAATGTTTAATTATTTGATGAATACCATCATTTGAAGAAAAAATATGAACTCTTGTTGCTATATATGACTAAGAAAGATGAGCCATTAAGGGATTACAAGGTTGCAGATAGGGTATTGAACTTACAAACTATTATTTAGAAGATATTACAAACTCTTTGATTACCTTTTATACATTTGAAGATCTTGATTATATCCCTATTAGTTATAACAAGGATGATATTGATTTTGACGCCTTCTCATGCTTTGTTGAGTACCAATGCTATGTTTTCTCCTAGTTTTGAGAAACATACTACATGTATTGGGTCCCAAATATTAAGTTAGATGGGATATACTTGAGGAAAACTTGGGAAGAGTGGACAAGTAATTATTGTTCCCATTACTCTTGAGCCAATATCACTTGGAGGGTCTTGGATATGATGATATTTCATAGACAAATAAGAATGAATTTACAAAGGATATAAGGGTATTGTTTGTTGCAAATGGAAGTCATCCAACTAAGTTGTAGGAAGTGAAATTGACTAATGATGATTATGTTCAGTTAAATGAACATTGGTTTGAACATAATATGGTATAATTTGTAAGCCCTAGGGTGTAGAACAGTTGGTGATGGATTGTGAAGGAACTAAGTTATGTGAAGTCATTGGTTCGAAACCCTCATCTTACCTTGTGTGTCACATGATCGACCGCATTGGAATTCCTTGAGGTTATAGTGGTAGTTGTCGAATAACATGACCTCATGTCACGAGAGTGTGTGTCTGACTAGTTGTTGATTTCTACAGTCACACACACACACACACACACAAATAGTCATGTTTGAGTCCAGAAACCCTCCCATACCAACAATTCATGCATCTAGTCTAACCATGTCAAATTTTAGTCCATACAAGAACAAAGTGAAAAATTTTCAATGTTGGCCCCATGAGCATGTCATGATTTATATGTATCAGTTTCAAGTACATGAGCAGGCAATGCTACCCAAAAAATTGGCCTTGTCTCCCTTCACATTGATTATTCTATAGGCTTGTTGTTTGATTGGGAAATTGTTTGTGTGAGTCATGTTTGAGTATGGAAACCCTCCCATACTCCCATAATGTCATTGCATGCATCTATTCTAACCATGTAAAATTTCAGTCCATACAAGAACAAATTGAAAAAATTTCAACATTGGCCCCATTCACATGTCATGATTTATATGCGCCAGTTTCAAGTGCATGAATCAACACTTATTCTAGTAATCAACACTAGTCATGTGCCTGTATCTAATTGGTCTTCTCTTTGGTCACCTTTTCCTTCTCAGTTCTCACACGCCCATGTCTTCTTTGACCCCTTTTCATGACCTAACCTCAATAAATATTTATGGACTATATCAAAAGTTTGTCAAAACACATTAATACTTGATAGACAACCTTGCACAAGCTTCGTTGGTTATTTGATCTTATCTTTGATTTTTGCTCTCATCTAAGTTATTGACCATATTCCACTTATTGGGCACCTAGTTACATACCATTCACTTATCTGGGTATAATATGAGTAATATTTGAGTCTTGAAACCCTCCCATACCGCCAATTCATGCATCTAGTGCAACCATGTAAAATTTTAGTGACTATAGGAAAAATTTGAGAAAATTTCAACGTTGGCCCCATTGACTGGTCACTTTCCAGGGTTGATGATAATCAACACTCATTTTAGTAATCAACACTGGTCATGTGACTATATCTAATTGGTCTTCTCTTTGGTCACCTTTTCCTTGTCAGTTCTCACACAACCATGTATTCTTTGACCACTTTTCATGACCTAACCTCGATAAATATTTATGGACTATATCACAAGTTTCTCAAACACACTAATACTCGATAGACAAGTACTCGAAAAATTGCATAAGATTATTCATTTATTTTTTCTTATCTTTGATTTTTTCTCTCATCTAAGATATTGGCCATATTCCACTTACTGGCCACCCAATTACAACCAATTCTCTTATGTGGGTATAATATGAGTAATATTTGAGTCTTGAAATGCTCCCATACTATCAAGGCATGCATCTAGTGCAACCATGTCAAATTTCAATGACTATAGGAAAATTTATAGAAAATTTCAATGTTGGCCCCATTAACTGGTCACTTTGTGAGGTTGATGAGAATCAACACTTATTCTAGTAATCAACACTGGTCATGTGCCTATATCTAAGTGGTGTTCTCTTTGGTCACCTTTTTCTTCTCATTTTTGACACAACCATGTCTTCCTTGACCCCTTTTCATGACCTAACCTTGATAAATATTTATGGACTATATCACAAGTTTGTCAAAACACACTAATACTCGATATAAAAGTACTTGAAAAATTGCACAAGCTTCATCAGTTATTTGACATTATCTTTAATTTTTTCTCTCATCTAAGCTATTGACCATATTCCACTTATTGGCCACCCAATTACATACCATTCAATTATGTGGGTATAATATGGGTAATATTTGAGTCTTGAAACCCTCCCATACCGTCAAGGCATGCATCTAGTGCAACCATTTAAAATTTAAATGACTACAAGAAACGTTTGAGAAAATTTCAACATTGGCCCCATTAACTGGTCACTTTGCGGAGTCGATGAGAATCAACACTTATTCTAGTAATCAACATTGGTCATGTGCCTATATCTAATTGGTTTTCTCTTTGGTCACCTTTCCTTTTCAATTCTCACATGACCATGTCTTCTTTGACCCCTTTTCATGACCTAACCTCGATAAATATTTATGGACTATACCACAAGTTTTTCAAAACACATTAATACTCGATAGACAAGTACTCGAAAAAATTCACAAGCTTCCTCAGCTATTTGATCTTATCATTGATTTTTTCTCTCATCTAAGCTATTGACCATTTTCCACTTATTGGCCACCCAGTTACATACCATTCTCTTATGTGGGTATAATATGAGTAATATTTGAGTCTTGAAACCCTCCCATACCGTCAAGGAATGAAACTAGTGCAACCATGCCAAATTTCAATGACTACGGAAAAAGTTGTTGGATCATGTTGTCATTGATGCCAATGGTTTGATTGATTGATGTCAAGTGATTGATTGATGTCAAAGGATTGATTGATTGATGATTGATGTAATATAATATGTATTGTCCTTGATGAGACTGCATNAAAGACAAATTTCCCATTCCTATCATTGATGACCTCCTGGATGAATTGAGTGGCACCCAATTCTTTACTAAACTTGATCTTTGCTCGGGCTATCACCATATATGTATGAAAGAGGCAGACATTCCCAAGATGTCCTTTCACACTCATGAGGGCCACTATGAGTTTTTGGTCATGCCCTTTGGCTTGCGTAATGCCCCCTCCACCTTCCAAAGCCTCATGAATCATGTCTTCTGTCCTTTTCTTCATCATTTTGTCTTAGTTTTCTTTGATGATATCCTCATATATAGAAAAACCTGGACCGACCATCTTACTCATGTGGATCAAGTTCTCCATCTCCTCTCCCAGCACCAACTTTTCCTGAAATAGTCTAAATGTGCTTTTGGTGCCTCAGAAGTAGAATACTTGGGCCATCTGGTTGGCAAGGATGGCGTCAGGGTGGACCCGAAAAAGATTGAAGCTATGCAAGATTGGCCGCACCCAGAGACTCTCAAAATCTAGCGTGGATTTCTGGGCTTAACAGGGTATTATCGCAAGTTTTTTAAGAACTACAGAAAGATTGCAGTACCTCTCACTGTTCTCCTAAAAAAGAACTCTTTCACTTGGAATCCAGCCACTGCTCAATCGTTTCAAACCTTGAAGACGACCATGTGCATCACTCTGGTTCTGTCCCTTCCTGATTTCACAAAGACCTTTGTGTTGGAATGTGATGCCTTAGGGAAAGGAATCGACGTTGTCCTTATGGAAGAGGGTCGACCTTTGGCCTTCACCAGCAAGCAACAGTCTGAAAGGAATTTGGGCAAACCCATTTATGAAAAGGAAATTTTGGCTATTCTGCATGTCGTTGAGTTGTGGCGCCCTTATCTCTTGGGGAAATGCTTCCAAATCAAGACCGACCATCAAAGCCTCAATTACTTTCTGGAACAACTCATTTCCTCCCAGGAGCAAAAAAAATGGGTGAATAAGCACTTTGGTTATGATTATGAGATCATTTACAAGAAGGGAAAAGAAAATGTAGTGGCGGATGCATTGTCCCGAAAATATGAAGAAGAAGGATCCCTTTTTTCTCTTTCCTTCATTGTACCCGATTGGCTCCAAGCTGTGTTCCAGGAATGGCTTCAAGATCCCAAAATTTTGCATCTAATCCAACAATTGCAGACCAAGGCTCCGGCTCCCCCAGGGTACTCTTGGCTCCAGGATGAGCTTCGATAGAAAGGCCGTTTCTATTTAGGTAAACAATCAATGCTTAAATCCACGGTACTTTTTGAGCTTCATTATACACCCACAACGGGGCACTCAGGG
>SNQJ01S0037874.1:0-23566 GCA_010110895.2 Picea sitchensis
TTACCCATATGTCACCTCAGAGTTAGGAGCATGACTAATCACACTTGCATGAAAATTCAAACTAAACTTCAATCCATCGTGCATCCTAGGCAACGACACCAAAATGTTAGGAGGAAATATTGTCGTTTAATTTCGTTGTAGTACTTTCTTAACTATTTAATTTGTCAATCTGAGGTTCGTAGGCTTACGAATCACATGCACTATATATTCAGGACTGAAGTAGAAGTAGTCTAATCTAAATTGTTGAAATGAAATTAATCTAGAAAAGCATTGAATTACTAACTAGGAAAGCAGGAAATTAATCTAGGAAAGAAATACAATATGTGAAGAGTTGAATGACAAAAGACATATGTGAGCTCACACAATAAATCAATGTCAAATTATATTACAAAAATCAAATGACAAAGCATGAAAGAATAACAATGGAAGAATCAAAGCTAAGAATCCCCTTCTCCTAATTACAATACTAAATTATGAATTACATCCTTCTCTAACTCCCCCCAAATGAAGAGAGAACACTCTCTTATATACATGAGTGTCATAATGACAGATCCACTATTCTCTCAACCACTCTCAACTAATTTCCCATTATTACAAGATATGATCCCTTAAAATCCTCCACACATCTCTCACATATCTTAGATAAGATATGCCAACCAAATCTTCCATGATCTTCCCTCTTTCAAATCTCTAAGTTTGAAGATGTAATTCGAATTTGAGGATAGGTGGTGAATGTTAACTTTGTTGAACTCTTCAAATATGGCTACACACATCATCAAACTCATCCAACCTTGATATATAATGAAAATGTGTTAATTTCTAATATTTAATCACAAATTCACTTATAATACTAAAATGAATACAATGGAAAATAATGAGAAACCCAAATATCATTATGGAAATTGTATGATAAAAGGTTTATTAGGACCATGAAATGAAAGGAATGGTGGAGGGAAAAGAGGATATAAATGTGACATTTCTGAGTCCTAACATGTATCACCCTCAAGATAATGGAGCAATGGAGGCATTCAATAATATACCGGAGAATGCATTGATAGAGGTATGTAATATAGGATGGGATGATTGGGAATTAATAATCCATGTAGTGTTATGGGCCTATAGAACTACATGCAAGAAGTTGACAGGTTAGACACCTTTTAGATTAGCATATGGTTAGGAAGCATTAATGCCCATGAAATTTCTTGTACTGAGTATACGCATTGCTGCAATGCCATACCTTATGGATTTCAACGCAATATAAGAAATACTATCACAATTACTGATACTAGAGGAAGACTGATTTGTTTCAGGGTTCCATCAACAAGTACAGAAGGCATGGGAAAAAGTGTAGCATGATAGACACATCGAGAAGAAGAAGTTCCAGATAGGATATCTAGTACTGCTATATGACAATAAGTTCTTACAACATCCTGAGAAATTTATGACACACTAGTTAGGGCCATACATGATCAAATACATGATATAAGTAGGTGTTGCTCAACTGGAACAGTTGGATGGACAAGTCATGGAAGGACTAGTGAATGGGAGTTGACTGAAATTGTACATGGACGGTTGTCCTTCCGCACACTAAGTGAACTATGTAGGATAACTTGTGTCATAGTGTACTATAGAAGGAAAAGGCAGGAAAAGAAAGAAAATCAAGAAAAACAAGAAAAAGAAAGAAAATAGTTCAGTGAAGAAGTCGAAAGTTGCAGAAGTCCAAGAAGTTAGATTAGTAGGAAATTGTCGTAGAAGAGAAAGAAGAAAGTAGAAGTGTGAAAATATAAAGGAAGCCAAAATGTGTAGAGAGAAGAAAATGAGTAGAAAGAAGATATTACACATATGAAAATTAAGAGCATTTAAGACAATCCATGATGTGACATGCAATAAAGAGATACCATAATGGTGAAGTAGTGGAATTGCGTAACAATAAATGTAGATTAGCCAAAATATCTTGATAGATTGCATAATCAAATGGATAATTCATCAAAGACATAGAGTTAATGGAGAATTAAGGTAGGTAATGAATGCAAAGCACTAGTGGATTAGATAGAAATTTTATGTGCGAAGGGAAGTTAACAGCTGGTGTTCAAGTATAAGAGAAAGAAAAGGGTTGACGGGGGAAGTTTATTGTTGGTTAGAATTTGCATAGAGAGATGAAGTTTTAGAGCCAAAGTTAGAGAGACAAAGTTTTAGAGCTGAGCTACAGAGCCCAGTTTGATTTAGAGACCAATCGTAGAGGAATATGGAACCAGAAAAGGAAGTAATGGCTTCAGCGTCAGTACTGAAGAAACAACATGATCAACCCACAACAATTCCTATAGTTGAAGAGACATAAGAGGTGGCCTCTTTAGTGTTGACATTCCCTAGGGATTATATCCCAACAAGAAATCCATCCGCAAAACAGGTCAATTTGCATAAATATGCAAAGTAACCTATTGGAATAGGGGAAAACTCGGGGTTCAATGCTTCAACAACGCACCAAAAAAACCCTAACTACCAGCCCTTTCGGCAACACCTGGGAAGTAGATGAAGTCTCACCTGAGGTAGAGGTAGGGGGGGTTGCAGGACTCAAGTGTATACAACCTAGATGGGACACAAATTTGTGATTACAACAATTAACAGAGCACTTAGCCAACAATATGCATTAAGTTATTATTCTTATTCACATCGGAGATTAACCCTTATTACAGATCAGCGCAGTAGTAAACAAGATTAAGCACGTCTAATCATTTAGCACATAGCATTGGAGAAGATATAGCATTTATTCATATATAAAGTACTAAGCATCAATGGATCTACCTATCACACCTCAAGAACAGTGCACTAAGAAAATAGATACATAAAAATCATGAAAAACATTGCACAAAGCACAACAACACATGATATACGTGGTTGACCCCAGTGTGGGGCTACGTCCACCGACTCTTCTTCTTTTTTATTAGTGTCTTTCAATATTCTTACATGCACCAAGCCATAGAGCCGACTCCACAAGGGACAGGAGATTTGTGTGCACCTCATCAGATCCTCCTTCCCCGAATTAGGTCAAAGCACAAAGCCTTACACAGTCTGTCTGTAGAAAGCACTTACAAAACTCTTGCACTTAGCTCTGCAAGCCTTAACACATTCGTGCATAGAGCCAACTAGCCATGCACTAGCCATGCACTTATTTATACATTACAAAAAGGCCTAAGCATGGGTAAACCCATGGCCCGACATCCCATACCTGTTACATAAACCCTAAAATCCCAAAAATCCCACAAAATGGGCGAGATCCTGTGATCTCCACTTCGCCTGGGTGCTCCATCTTTGACCAACCTATCAAAGTCCCAAAAATGGTCAAACATGACCAACATTTCCTTAAAACTTGGTTGAGGGCCAACATGCCCCCAACACTCACCTATGACTCGTCCTGAGTCACTCTGATTTGGGTAATACCACTTTGAAGGCCTTGATCTTAGCTCGAGTTGCCTCGACTTGCTGCTTTGCCAGAGTCTCCTTCTTGGAGAACTCCTGAATTACTTGCTCAGTGACAGGCCCTTCTAGGCATTGTTCCACTGTTGCGGCCACATGTTCCAAATATGAGCCTTGTCCCTCGATATCTTCAAAAAGTGTGCAGGCTTCATCCTGTACCGGCTAGAGTCTTTGTGTCACCTCCATAACTCTGCTCTGGATGGTAGTGACTTGTTGTTGAACTATGCATTGCTCCTATGATCTCTTCATCTTCTCCACTGCAGTAAGCGGCTTCAGTTGTAATTGCACAGTCGACACATGTTGTTTCGCCTCCTAGATATGTGCCTCCAATGTCCTCAGCTCTGGGCATTTTGCAAGGTGCTCATAGGTCTGCGCACTTCAGTCACTTAGTTTCTTACATTCTAAGGCCAATGCCTTGATTATTTCTACTACTCTCCTGGAAGTTTCTTCCCTCTAATCTCGCACTTCTTGTGGAGTGCTCGACACTGCGTGGATTTCTAGCTCTGTTACTCTTGCTTGAAGTTGTTGAATGGCCTCAGTGAGCTTCCCCACTTGGCTCTCGACTATCTCTTCTTCCATATGTTCCAAGAACAATATAGAGAGAAGTGCTCTAGTCACTACCTCTTTGACCACAATCTGCTCTGCAAGAAGCTAGTCTTTCTCTTTTTGGATTTTCTCTTTGTCCTCTTCGAACTTCACCCGAAGGTCATATTTCCCCTGTTGTGCAACCTGAAGATGCTCTAAGGCCTCCTCCTTTTCTTGCTTCAAGGCCTCTGTGGTCTACTCCTTTTCTTCTTGGACTCAACAAAGTTGAGTCTCTGTTGTATACGCTAATTTGCATAATTGGGTGGGCTGATCCCCCAATTCTACACTATATGTTGAAGATGGCACAATAGACATTACACAGCTCGACTGGATATCTTGTTGGATGTCTTTCAGTTCTTTCTTGATTCTGTCATACATTGTTTCTTGCTTCACTTCGTGTCTCTGCAGGATATCCTCTAAGGCATATTCTACAGCTGTGGTGATGAGTTGGATATCATCCACTGTGAGCATATTCTGTGACTGAGGCTTATTGTCTCAGGTCTTCTTCCACGCTAAGGGTTTCTGCAGAGAAACCTTCCTTTTATTTGACATCTTGGCCTCTATAAGGGGATCCTTTGGTGGTGTCACTTCTCCCTTTTTTTGCTTGTCTTCTTTTCTCAGACGTGGTTCGGCTAGAACGACGTGTAGTCGATGGGGATGCTTGCAATCCTCCATTCAACGAGGCATGTATTCCTATGGAAATGACTTTCTCGGCCATAAGGTCTATCAAAATCTCTTCCACAGATTTCTCTAGTGCGCTATGCTCACCCGACATTCACTCTTGTAATAAAATAACTTGGGTAGGTGAATGGATACTCAAGGTAATCGAATCGATGGCAAGGTCTAGGCAATACAGCATAGAATGCAATCACTTATATGTTAGCTCAGATATCTTGGTTTGAGAAAGGTGGTCCCAGCACAGTGTATGACAGGCTAAATAAGCAATGTCGTAATGGATTCCTCCAATGGGCAGGAATGCCTCGATCAATACGATTCCATCCGTTATGGCGTAGTCTCGACGATCAAATGGCGATCTTTCCAGAAATAATTGTGTTTCTATCAATTCCAGAGCATCATTCTAACGGTTGAGACACCTCCAACGGTCATATATCTTCGTTGTGGTGAAGTGTCATTCTACGTTTTTCTTCTATTCCGGCGAGGTTCAAGTTCTGCAAGCCTGCCTTTTGTGAAGTCTTCTCTGGAACTTCCTGCAGTTTTTCTAAATTTGCTTTCTTCTTACTAAGCTTTATGGCCTTCTTTCTTGTGATCTAAGTGTCTAGGTTCCTCTTTCCATTCTTATTCTCATATTCTCCTAGCATAGTAACTTTGCACTACTGAGGGTCTTTCAAAGGGTTCAAGGGTAATACTTCTTCTCTTACTACTTCTGGGGTAGGTGCTCTTCTCTCCTGCATGGACAGGTTTTTCAAGCCTTCCTGCATTCTTTCAACTTCGACAACTATCTCTCTTGCCTTTTGTTGCTTTGACTTGTCCTCTTGTTATTTTATTAGTCACTCTATTTTTCTAGCTATGAAGTCCCTTAATTCTTGCTTTTTCTATTTTATGGCTTCCTCCTCTGCTTTTCTTCAGATCTGATCTTTCTCAATCCAGGTCTTTCCTAACAAAAGTGCAAAAGGGGTGTTGTTCTCAAAAAACTTAATGAATTCAAATTCTTCTTTGGTCGATGTTCCATGGGCAATCATAGGTATATTAGTAACTCTTCCACATAGAGTTATCATATTTCCTTTAAACAATCCTAACCTTCCCAATGAAGGAATCATAGGAGGCTTTCCCAAAATTTCCCAAGTGCTTTATGGCATAACATTCACGTGTGTTTCCTCATCTAATACACAGTCTATGTTGAAGTCTCCTATTCTTGTTTCTATACATTGCTTCTCTTTTAAGATCTCTGGTAAATTGATGTCTCTATGATCATTCAATGTTTCTCTTAGTTGTAATAACATAGATTTTGATTCTTTTTGGTTCTCTATCATATCCTTAGTTTCTTGACCTTCTTCATAGTTTTCACTAGGGCATTCCTTAGCAAGATGTCCCGGTCTTCTGGAGCTATAACATAGTGTCAATCCTCTCTTTCTTTTAAATGATCCCCAACCTTTTCTGTACTGTGCACTGGGATCACAGTGATGGACCTGAAATCTGCAAAAATTCTTTCTAGGGTCCCGCATCCACTTTTTAGTCCAAAAATTCTTTCTATGCATAGGAATAACATATCTTTCACTATCTCTATCAAATTTATTCATATCAAATCTTCTTTCTTCTAGCTGTGCCCTAGTTTTCAGACTAGGACAAAATCTGCCAAACATACCTAGATTCATACTTTCAAAGCAAAACTTTCCACTTATCTTACCTTTACCAGAGCACAAAGCTTTAATATATTACTTCTTTTCTTTAGATTGGATTTCCTTCTTAGCACAGATCTTTGCAAGTCCAGTAGAATACTGTGCACTACAACAATAGATCTATGCACAGAGCTTTCTCTTTTCTTTAGTTCCCAACAATCACAGTTTCAGGTCCCGACAATGGACCCATTTGTTGGCATAGGGGCAAACCCAGGGTTCAACACTTCAAAAACGCACCAACAAAAACCTAACTACCGGGCTTTTCGGAAACACCTGCGAAGCAGATGAAGTCTCACCCGAGGTAGAAGCAGGGGGGGTTGCAGGACTCAAGTGTCTACAACCTAGCTGGGACACAGATCTATGATTACAACACTTAACAGAGAACTTAGCCAATGGTATGCATTAAGTTATGATTCTTATTCACATCATAGATTAACCCTTATAACAGTTTAGTGCAGTACTAAACAAGATTAAGCACATCTAATCATTTAGCACATAGCATCAGAGAAGATATAGCATTTATTCATATATAAAGCACTAAGCATCAATGGATCTGCCTATCACACCTCAAGAACAATGCACTAATCAAATAGATACATAAACATCATGAAAAAAATTGTGCAAAGCACAACAACACAAGATATACATGGTTCACCCCAGTGTGGGGCTACGTCCACCAACTCTTCTTCTTCATTACTAGTCTCTTTCAATATTCTTACATTCACCAAGCCACAAAGTCAACTCTGTAAGGGATAGGATATCTGCATGTACCTCGCTATATCCTCCTTCCCCGAATTAGGTCAAAGCACAAAGCCTTACACAATTTGTCTACACAAAGCACTTACACAACGCTTGCACTTAGCTCTGCAAGCCTTAACACTTTCATGCACAAAGGCAATTAGTCATGCACTAATCCAATCAATGAATAGTAACTACTTCTTACATCATTCCACTACTTATTTATGTGACCTTTATAGATGACCCATGGGCCGACATCCCATACTCATTACATAAACCCTAAAATCCCAAAAAGCCCACAAAATGGGCGAGATCCTACGATCTCTGCTTCGCCTGGGTGCTTCATCTTTGACCAGCCTGTTGAAGTCTCAAAAATGGTCAAACATGACCAACGTTCCTCAAAACTTGGTCGAGGGCCAACATAGCCACTCGTGAAGCCATCGATTCTAGAAGGAGTGATTATGGAAGGGGACATGTTAGGTCTGATTTCTTCTTTAAAGTATGTCGACCATGACATCATAGATGAGAATTAATTTTGAGAGTTAGTGCCCAACAAGTTTTTGAAGAGTCACATTAGTTCTGAAACATAAATGATAGTCATAGAGCCACATATTTGGGCTATGAGATTGCAGAAAGAAGGAATTTTGAACCTCTTTGATATACTACACTCTGGAAGGAGCCAAAAGATTAATTCTTACATCAAGATGTTTTTGAGTTGCCTACATGGGGGATAAATGTGGATCGATAGGAAAGTTTCCATCAATACAGATTTTATCATACATATTACCCATCTTCCATCATAGGGGGAGGACCTCTCTTTGTTTTTTTCCATTAAGAAGAATGAAAATTCTCTAGATGAGAGCATGAAGGAGAAGTTCCATACATTCCATGGACAACATAGTTTAGACGTCACAAGCATAAGAAACCTGATAATAAGGTTTGCAACACAAGCCTTAGCTTGTAAACTATTGAGGAAGTGTAGAAAAGATCAATTCCGAGAATTATTCATAGTGGCGGCTGAAAGGTGCGTTGAGGGTGTCTAGATGAATTGGGCGACGTTCTTATTAAACCAATTTTTGATTGATTGTGAAGAAGCATAGGATAAAGGTATCTAGTTCCATTAGGCCTGATTACTAATTCTAATAGCACTATCAACTTGGAGAGAGGAAGATGACACATAGTTTTGGGGAGTCTGGGAGAAGCCTTATCTACCCACATGACATCTAAACCTATGTTATACCACACACAAGGCACAATAGATGGATAACGATGTTGCATTTTATATTTACAAGGAAACTATTAGGGATAGAATTGATAGCACACTGCGCATACCACCACAGGTGGTCGAGGCATATAAGGAAGTGACATGATTTAAGGAAGGGAGTCACCATATGTATGTACAAGCAAAGAAGGACGTAGATCAACAATGGCTTCCAACACAATACATATTGAACGAAGATGAGATGGGCCATATTATTGTTGATTGGGATGATGAGTGGAAGGTTCCACCAGTAGAAACAATACCATCAGATAAAAAAAAAACCACAAGTACACGAGATCGATGAGGATGAAGAAGTAGTAAACGACCAGGAAAGATGAAAGGGCCTAGAGGAAACAACCCAATAGACAACACTACACACAGACACGAAGAGGAAAGAACCAGAGACAAGAAGATTCGTACCACAATGAACAAAGAGAAAAGTCTTCAAGGAAGTGGCTATCCAATATTTAATGGAGGAAGATTTGGAGAAGATATGATATCAAGTGAAAGAAGTCATAGATTACATGTTTCAGTGTGCGACACAACAGAAGAAAAAAAATGCATAAATGCATCTAGGAGTAGATGGTTGAGTTGCACCACCTACTAGAAGTAGCAACCATCATGTCAGGGAAACAGACAGAGGAGGAACAAAAAACAATCACTAAAAATATTGGGGAGGAAGGTCCAACAATCTCTTAGTCGTTAGCAATCATGGGCGAACGAATATTGATCAAGTTAGCGACAGGGGCGGTAGAGCTCCCCACCATGGAGAGGTAGTAACAAGAATAGGAACTAGGTCACATTGACTTAGTGTTATTTCAACTTCCAATATATATCTTGTAATAATTGCAGGTGAGCATGACACAAGAGATGATATCACACATAGAAAATACCTCTAGCAAGTTTATTAAGATTACGGTGAATAATGTTGCATTAGAGATGGAGTACAATAGAGTAAACCAAGAGCACAATGAGTCCACACAAAAGGTTGAAGGAATGTAGAAGGAATTTGAGAAGGTATACTAAGAACTCCCAAAGGCTCATATAGAGAAGGAGGCCCCAGTAGAAGAACAAGTAACCAATATAAATGAAGCTATCCAAGGCTTCTGCACACAAATAGTCGATATAGAAGCATGCATGACACCGAACACTCCACCTAAAGAAATGGAGAAAAGAGACCAGACAGTGACAACAATTGTGGAAAGAAAAAAGATCCTAGAGGTAGAATGTTCTCAACTTTAGGTAGAAACCATGGGCATCTAAAAACAACTAACTGAAGACAAGGAGAAACATGAGATCAATTAGAAGATATGTACTGCATAGGAAAAGGTGTAGAAGTTCAAAGTAGTCATGGGAACATTACTGCCAACAGCAGTGGTAACAACAATGGATGAGAATAGAAATTTGTATTCAGAAATGAATTAGCTAAGGGTGGGGCAGTATAATAAAACAAGCGGTTGAAGAAAGTGTTGAGAAGATCCAGGCTCGGGTTACTGCTGAGACAATTGACGCAGGTTCGAAGAAGGAGACAGAGGTAAAGGTGTAGGCCACGACATAAAAAGTGACATTCGACAAGTTCATGGAGCACTGGAAGAAGGCTTGAGTGGCTCGGGACGAGCCACATGTAAGTGTTGGGGGCCTATTGGAAAGGATTTTTAGATAATTTTTAGGATCTATGTCAGAATAAGTCAAATAGTAAAAGGCAATTAGAAGATGGACTAGAGCACGTGACGAGAGAGGAATTTAATGAGTCAAATCACATGAGAGGAGGAAGTTTAATGGAGCATCACGTAAAAGGTGGAAAGTAGTTAGTATTTTGGGTGTCCACATTGTAATGGGCTTAGCCCTATTTTGATGTATAAATATGTAAAGGGTTGGGGTAGATAAGCGGTTCAAGGGATGAGAGGTTAAGGTGCATTGTGCATGACTTGAGTTTTTAACAAAGTGATCGGATGTTATGACTGAGGTTTTTGGAGGTAGGATCACACTGCAACAAAATGACTAGGAAGGGAAAAAAATGCCCCTACAGTAGTGTCAAACAAAATAATGGAAGCCATATTCAAACATGGAGATGTAGTATATGTAGCACAATGCTTTATTACGTCATAGATAGATGATGAAGGAAGAAGGCACTATCATGCAGACATCCAGGATATATTGAGCATACATGACAAGGTATTTGGGCAGATACCTCCAGGGAGACCTCCTGACAGAGGTTTTGAGAACACCAATGAACTCAAAGGGGGGGACAAACCAGTGATCGCCCCCCGGTACAGGAATCCCAATAAGTTCAAAGATGAAATAGAAAAAGCAATCAAGGATTTGTTTGACATGGGGCACATAAGACCTAGTTTCAGTCCTTTTACATCTTCGATGGTCTTGGTTAAGAAGAAGGATGGGACAATGAGGATGTGTATTGATTATCAGGCCTTGAATAATAAAACAATAAAAAACAGGTACCCTATACCTAGGATCGATGACCTACTAGATGAGCTGCACGGAGTAGTGTATTTCTCGAAGATTGATCTTCGATCTAGATATCATCAGACCAGAGTCCGTGAGGAGGACATTCATAAAACCACCTTCAAGTGACATTATGGGCACTATGAGTTCTTGGTCATGCCTTTTGAATTGACCAATGCACCTGCCACTTTTCATTCATTCATGAATCACATATTTAGAAAGAAGTTGCAAAAGTTCCTATTGGTATTTTTTTATGATCTCTTGATCTATAGTAAAACTTGGGAGGAGCATTTGGCGCACTTGGAGGGGATTCTGATCATTACGGATGAGCAATCCTTATATGCCAAGGAATATAAGTGTGAATTCGGTATGACAGAGGTTCTCTACTTGGGGCATATAGCCAGTGCACGGGGAGTGCAGGTTCACAAGGAGAAGATACAGGCTATTCTAGATTGGACACCACCTAAGGATATCACGCATTTGTGAGGTTTCCTTGGAATCTGTACTTACTGCAAGCACTTTGTGTCAGGATTCTCTAATTTGACCACCCCTCTTATAGATATTATGAAGAAAGGGGATTTTTGTCTGACAAAAGAGGCCCAAAAGACCTTTGAGAAGATGAAGGAAGTGATGAGTTCTTACCTCATTTTGGCACTTCCTGATTTTAATCAGCCCTTTGTGTTAGAGTGTGATGCATCTAGTGTGGGCATAGGAGCGGTTTTGATGCAACATAAGCATCCTATTACATACAATATTAGGAATCTATCCGCCCTCAAGAGACTTTATTCCATCTATGACAAGGAAATGCTCACCATAATGCATGCATTGCCAAAAATTAGACAGTACCTAGTAGGTGGGAGGTTTGTGGTCAAGAATGATCACAACAGCTTGAGGCACTTCTTGGGGGAAAAGGATCTAAATGAAAGGCAATAGAAATGGGTTAGTAAAGTACAAGCCTATGACTTCAATATTGAGTACGTCAAAGGAAATAATAATGCAGTTGCTGATGCTCTATCTAGAAGACCTGAGTTGTGCTCGTTATCAGAGATATCTGGGGATTGGAAATCCGAGCTCCTAGTGGAGTATTCCAATATCAAATTTTCTTGTAAGGTGATGGATAATAGCGTACAGGATGCCAGGTACAAGGTGGTAGATGATATCATCTACTACAAGGATCACATATACTTGGTTATGGAGTCCAAATTAAAGGAGAAAATTATGAAAGCCATGCATGACACACCTTTAACTGGGCATCCAGGATATTTCAAGACATACAGGAAGATAAAAGAGAGGTTCTCATGGAAGGGACTCAAATATGATGTATTGAGACATGTGTAGGAGTGTTTGGCTTGTCAATAGAATAAGGTGGAGAAGACCCACCCTGCAGGATTACTTCAACCACTGCCCATTCCAGAGTAGAAATGGGAGAGCACATCCATGGACTTCATCACAGGGCTACCAAAGACATAGGGCCGAGATTGCATTTATGTGGTGGTCGATAGGTTGACCAAGTTTTCTCATTTCTTTGCCATATCCTTCAGGGATATATTCAGGCTCCATGGGTTGCCAGAACATATTGTTAGTGATAGGGATAGTCAATTTATGAGTTCTTTTTGGCAGGAACTGTTTAGGATCACATGCACAGATTTGACCCCCAGTATGAGTTACCACCCATAAACAGATGGCCAAAAAGAGATAGTGAACAAATGGTTAGAGGGATATTTGCGTAACTACGTGGTCGGACAGAAGAAGACATGGGTTAAGAGGTTACATTTGGGTGAGAATTGTTATAACACCACTTATCATATGTTCATGGGGATGTCACCATTTAGGGAATTATATGGATATGATGTCTTTTCCTTTGTAGATTTGGTGTTTGGGGACAACATGGCTTCCAAGGCCAAAGACCAGATTCAAGAGAGCCAATATATTCTTAATGCTCTTAAGGATAACCTACAGATGGACCAGAACCAACAGAACTTATATGCAGATAGACACAGGGTCGAGCGCACCTTCGAGGTACGGAACTTGGTGTTTCTTAGGCTGCAACCATGTAGACAATCTTCTCTAAAGAAGAGTGGTGTAGAGAAACTTAAGCCATGATTTTATGGACCTTATAGGGTGACCAGGAGAGTTGGTGAAGTGGCTTATGAGCTGGAGTTTCCAGAAGGGAGTAATATTCACAATGTGTTTAACGTTTCATGTCTCAAAAAGGTGTTGGGACAACACATCACAACTTCAGTAGAACTGCCTCCTTTGGATGAGGAGGGGAAGCTAGTACTAGTTCCTGAGGAAGTATTGGAGGTTCGAGAAAAGAACCTTCGAAACAGGGTAATAAGGGAATATTTGTCTAGATGGAGAGAGTTTCCTACAGAAGATGCCACTTGGGAGAGTGAACAAATTTTGCAGCACAATTTCTTTGGGACAAGAAATCTTGTGGGGGGAGGACTGTCATGTCCCCTTCCGAGTGATCATGGGACTTGGACACAGTAGCCTAAGTGATTCTCGTAGGCTATAGTCCTTAAGAAGGGAATTGATTAATTATTTAATGTTCTAAAGGGAAAAGTGCCTAACAAACGACATTAGATAATTAAAAGAGGGGAAAAAGGGAAAAGCACCTAAAGTGACTTGGGAAGAATATGAAACGTCACTTAAATTGATTAAAAGGGTAAAAGGGTTGCAAAAGAGTCAACGAACAATAAAAGGGAAAAAGGAGGGCATCATCTCCCATTCTTGCATTGATATTTGCTAATTTCTCATTGAGAGAGCTCATTGTGGTTGTAGAACTCTTGGGACGAAAACCCTAGGAGATAATTTCAGAGATTGGTTTCGGTGGTGCAACATATCCACCCTAGCTAGTCATCCAGGGAGGAGATCACACTGGTTTCTTCATTGTACTTCAATGGTGGGATAGATTTCTACGTGGTGGATGAGAGTGGTGGTCCATTGGTTGAGCTATTCACTGTGGGTCGACTTCCTTCACTAGTAGCTGCATATTCCTTCATGGTGGTCGAGTTGGTTAAGGGAAGAGTGATTTTCCCTGCCTGGGTGAAGTTATAGTTAAGGAGGGTCATTTCCTTGAATTTTGGGCGAGTTCTTGATCAAGAGAGACCAGAACAACCCTCTTGGATGCATTTCTGGTTGAGGAGGATGAGTCTATACATTGGGCTGAGTCTATCCATTATTCTAGGTGATTTATTTAGATGTGGAGGCACTTTTCCTCAAGGATAAAATGAGTTAGAAGAGTCACTTCATTTTTGGTTGCGTTATCATTATTTAGAGGGAGAATTGTTGATCCTTAGAGGCCATGAACAATGAAAAAGGTTGTTGGGTCAAAACCCTCATTTCTGGACTAAGCTAAGCAGAGAAGGGGTCGAATATCCTTGATTGGTGGATGTGGGGGACTGTAGTATTTGATCTGTGCTTGCTAGTTGCACAGGGAAGTTCCTTCCAACGTCTAAATACCTTACTACACTCACATTTCCATTGATATATCAGATCTAGGAGCTACTATAAGAGGTTATCATTTAATAAATATCCATTTTTTGTTTTCTGAAGGAATATATTGGTATCTCTGTGGTCATATTTGTAATACTCATTCTCTTCTCAACAATGTATATATGTGTTACAGTATGATAACCATTCTGTTACAGGATGATAACCATGTGTATGTGATGATAGCAATTATTTACCACTTAAATCCCACATTGTAATCCTTTGCACAACTGATATAAATGGAAATATTATGTTGTATATGTGTTTACTGTAGTCTTTTAATGGATACTTCTCCCCATAGGAACATAGATATATTTTGATCATTCATCATTGCCTTGACTGATTCTTCAATAGCTTTGTTCTTTCCTTCAGCCACACCATTCTGTTGAGGATTGTGAGGGACAATGAGCTCCCTCCTAATCCTAGATTCTTTACAAAAGGAAATGAGCTCCTTGAAGTTGTATTCTCCTCCATTATCAGATCTTATTATCTTGATATTCTTATCTTTTAGATTCTCTACTTCAGCCTTGAATTCTTGGAATTTTCTAAATACTTCATCCTTAGTCTTTAACAGATATAACCATGTCTTTCTTGATAAGTCATCTATAAAGGTCACATACTAGAGAGATACTCCTAAATACTTCATTGGAATAGGACCACATACATCTGAATGTACTAGGTCTAAGTTCCCTTTAGATCTATTCTCACTGCTTGGAAATGGTTTCTTGATATTCTTTGCAAGTGCACATTTTCTGCACACACCTTCATGTATTGATTGTGATTCCGGTATGCCTACAACCATTTGTTTTAGGGATGGAAATGATTGATAATTAAGGTGAGCATACCTTCTATGCCATAACTCACTAGGGTTGATTTCATCATGTACTAGAGCTTGAGTATTCTGACCTAGGAGTTTGTACAATCTTCCTTCACGAGTTACAATGACTCTAGCATCTTTTATATTTGAGTCTTTATACCATACAAGAACTTTTCCATCTAAAAAAGCTACTCTATCTCCTTTCTCTTCCAAACAATAAATAGATACTAGATTCTTTTTCAAACCAAGAACATATAAAACATTATAGAGATGAATAGAGTTACCTGATTCCATATTCATAGTAGCTTGTCCAATTCCCTTGACTGCATAAGAGTTCTTGTCTCCAAGCTCCATTTTATGAGGTGTCTCATTTTCCTTCATGCTTGAGAAATTCTTACGATCACCTGTCATATGCCTTGAAGCTCCACTATCAATCAACCACATGTCATCTTCAACGGTTCCAATAAGAGATGAATAAAAGAAGAAATATGTTTCATCATGCTTTGTCTTCTTTGAAGGATCTTCATCATTGGTAGTTGATGCGTGATGTCTCTCTTTTCTCTTCTTTGTTAGTTTAGGACAATTTCTTTTATAGTGGCCATAGTCATGGCATTCATAGCATTGTACCTTTTACATATATCTCTTGAACTTCTTTCTTGAATTAGATCTTTTATTTCCTCCATGTCTTTTGAACTTTGTTGCAAAGGCTTGAGCATATTCTTCCTTCTGAGGTTTTCCTATAGAGTTCAACCTTGTCTCTTCTTGTGCACATCAGGTATAAAGTTCTTATAACTTTGGGAACTCCTTCCTTATATTCATTCTTACTACAAATGCATCCCATGATCTAGAAAGACCATTGAGTGCTATGTTCACAAATTCCTTTTTCGGAATGGTTTCTCCAATAGATTGTAATTGATTTCTCAACTAATAAATCTTCACAAAGTATGAAGCTATGGTGTCATCCTTTGTCATCTTTGTGTCACGAAGTTCATTCTTCAGAGTCATCACTTGTCTAATATTTCTGACTAACAAGAGGTTAGTTAGGGCATTGTACATATTATTAGATGAGTCAAGATGAGAAATGTAGGGTCTCAAATGGTCCTTTATAGAGTCCACTATGATACTAATAGCATTGATGTCATTGTCCTTGAACTCCTCCATAACTACAACGTTCTAAGATTCCTTCTCTTTTCCTTCTTCAAACTGTGGTTCCATGATCTTTCCTTTCATGATATCCAATACTTTATTATTGGCAAGGATGAGGTCAATCCTTGTCTTCCATGATATGAAGTTAGAATCCCCTTCTAACTTGTTTTCTGACTTCATAGAGTAAATCATGGTTGCGTTGACTTTGAATTTGAATTGGTCAACCTTTGACTTTGACCAAAAACTCAAACTTGATTCCTTGGTTTGCTAAGATTACCAGGAGGTGCGCTAGGCTAGGGTGCACTAGGCTATCCAGGAATTAGGTCAAACATTTCACTTAAGGTTCCTCAACAAGAGGGTTAGGGTTTNTTTGACCAAAAACTCAAACTTGATTCCTTGGTTTGCTAAGATTACCAGGAGGTGCGCTAGGCTAGGGTGCACTAGGCTATCCAGGAATTAGGTCAAACATTTCACTTAAGGTTCCTCAACAAGAGGGTTAGGGTTTTGTTGCTACAACAAAACTGTGACTACAACTGCAACTGCAACTTCAACTGAGAAAATCCTCCCAATCTAACTTTTGGTGGTTATACTATCTGAAGATACACTACTATAAATGGACAGAATTTTCGATGCCCTATTTTCGTACCCCTGAATTTTGACGTCGCTCAACTGCCGCTTATGAGGGCTCAACAGGCGTTAGAAAATCTCTCGTGGTTTTTCCGACATTGGACTATTGTCGGTATTCTGACGACCGATGGCCTTTAAAAATTAATTTCAAAGGACAATTGAAAAACTACCGATGACTTCCGTCGGTCACTTTGCAATGGTTACGACGTCGTCCGTCGGAAAGAAAATAGTAGTTGCGACATCTACCAGATACATGTATGACGAACCATACTAATGAAGGATGTCGGAAGGCATAGCATAGGTGATATTACCAGAGGAATTACCGACGAACAACGTCGAAAGCATTCATTTTATTCTGACATTATCCATTGGAATAGACCGATGTCTATCGTCGCTACACTGCTACATGTGCCGACGCAAACAATGAGCGTGTTGTGGTTCCAACGCTTTGCTTTTAGCATTTCCCGTCGGAAAGTCTGACCTGTAGTAGTCGGAAGACTGACAGACCTGAATAATTTAAAAAAAAAAAATTGTTGAAAAGAGACGAAATATAACCTGAATATGATCCACATAACATCATTCAAGAAGCTAAGGCCAATTTTGCACATGGAAGGTAGAGTATAAGAATGAGGAAAATCCTGGGATCCACATAAAATCATTCAAGAAGCTAAGGCCAAGGTTGCACATGGAAGGCAGAGTATAAGCATGAGGAAAAGCCTAATACTCAAAGGTTGGCTAATAAATATTATTATGCATCTGACTGACCTGCGTGAATGGTCTGGATGATGGTCCCACATACATCAATGGCACAAACTAAAATAAATGGCATTATATAGAGAAGGGCATTTTTCGAAAAAATTCATGTTTAGGTTTGCATGAACATGAATATGGTTCAATACTCAATGGAATAAGGTTAGACTTGTATTTAATACACTAGTGATGATAGGAGTTTGTAGTTTCAGCCAGGGATGACGAGTGGGTTATAATGCCAACCATGGTTGCAACAACTAAATTAAGATATTTCCTACACTCTTGCTTGTACAAATTGGTAATACGTAAATGATTGATTAGTATCCAAAATAAAAATTATTTTGAAATGGAGGATTCCTTACTCACATGCCTCATATGCCTTGCCAAAGTATACAGAATTCCCTCCATAAACAAATAGATATTGTCAAAGAGTTCTAACACTTTTCTACTTGGTTGATGAAAAGAAGTTATTCTAGTGTGCCCCTATGATGCTGCATTCACCAAAATAATCTGGAACATTCACCAATGAATCAAAAACCATTATTTCTTTCTACGTTTGTAGATTTTGTGACTGGAAAAACACTGTGTATATACAATGGCCCATGAGGGTTAAGGATTTACTGCTCAAATTATCTGACAATGAAAACATCCAAATTGTTGAATCAATCCAACTCAATAATGCCAAACCTAGAATTGGATCAAAAAATAAAGAAAAAGAGATAATATCCTAACCCAAAGGAAGATATGAAGTGATCTAATACCAATGATGTGGGAAACCAAAACATGAGCAGATTTCTACACCAAAGGTGTGAAAAATCAAATACCTGACTAAATTTCATTAAACAATCATGGGATTATATAGCATTACATGTAAAAAACCAACTCAACAAACATGGAGATAATATCCTAACCCAAAGGAAGATCTGAACTGATCTAATACCAATGATGTGGGAAACCACAACATGAGGAGACCTTACCAAGTGAGAGAGAGATGACCAGCAAGAAAAACAAATCATACCAGACCCCAAAAACAAGATGACCTCAATCAATCAAAGAACCCTCAGAGACAAAGGTTGCCTTGTAACCATCCACTTTGGGTCACATTTCTCTTAACACATTAGGAAAACTCTAGAGGGTCATGACATCCTTCCTTGAGGCATGCATACAACACAAAGGTACAACAGAGGTCACAAGAGGTAGAGGCAAGATGACAGTGCCAAGGTTAGGCTACGACAGGGTCAAGGCAGCCACGACAAGGCTACCAAGGGGCAGCTACAGGCTGACAATGCTAAGGATATGCTATAGCAAGGTCAAGGCAGCCATGGCAAGGCTACCGAGGGGTAGCTACAGGCTGACAGTGCCAATGATAGGCTGTGGCAGGTTCAAGGCAGCCACGACAAGGTTGTCGAGGGGAAACTACAGGCTGCCAAGGGGCAACTACAAGATGCCAAGGGGAAAATACAGGTTGACAATGACAAGGATAGGCTGCAGCAGGGTCAAGGCAGCCATGGCAAGGATATCGAGGGGTAGCTATAGGCTGACAGCGCCAAGGATAGGCTGCGGCAGGGTCAAGGTTGTCGAGGGGTGGCTACAGGATGACAACACCAAGGATAGGCTGTGACAGGGTCAAGGAAGCCACGAAGAGGCTGTCGAGGGGCAACTATAGGCTGACAGTGCCAAGGATATTCTATGGCAGGGTCAAGGCTATCGAGGGGTAGCTGGAGGTTGACAACGCCAAGGATAGGCTGTGACAGGGTTAAGGCAGCTATGACAAGGATGGCAGTGCCAAGGAGGGGCTTTGTTGTTTCTCTGGTGGATCGAGGGAGGCTTGGTCCAAGATTAGCCAATTCCTAATTTATTATCTACTAAACAGGGCCAACCACATGAAGGTGGAATCTCTTATGGCTCCTCCCCCCCCCTCACATCACTCTCAATTCCCCAATACCCAATCTAAATGATAAATTTAGGGTAAAAACTGAAGTAGATAGAAATTTAATATTTTTCTCACAATATGCTTACTACAGATCAGATCTAAAGATAACCATTCATATCAATTGAATATCAATTCATAATCTGAACATACTATGAAGATAAGTATTGCTGTAAAATAATTCAATGATCTTCAATATGAAACTGAACAGTGAACATAATAAATAACAGTAGTAAAAGAGATAGGGTTAGAAACTTACTTGAGTGTTGAAACCCCCATAGATGTAATCAGTAAAGGGAGAAGTGTCAAGCACTTACTTGAGGGAAGACCTTACCAAGTGAGAGAGAGATGACCAGTAGAAAAAACAAATCACAGCAGACCCCAAAAACAAGATGACCATAATCAATCAAAGAACCCTCAGAGACCAACGTTGCCTTGTAACTATCAACTTAGGGTCACGTTGCTCTTAACACATTAGGAAAACTATGGAGGGTCATGATAGCCTTCCTTGAGGCACGCCACACAACACAGAGGTACAACAGAGGTCACAAGAGGCAGAGGAAAGTTGACAGTGCCAAGGTTAGGCTGCGCCAGGGTCAAGGCAGCCATGACAAGGCTACTGAGGGGTAGCTACAGGATGACAACACCAAGTATATGATGTGGTAGGTTCAAGGCTACCAAGGGATAGCTACAGGCTGACAATGCCAAGGATAGGTTGTGGCAGGTTCAAGGTAGCCATGAAAAGGCTGTCGACGGGCAACTACAGGCTGATAGTGCCAAGGTTAGGTTGCGGTAGGGTCAAGGCTATTGAGGGGAAGCTATAGGCTAACAACACCAAGGATAGGTTGCGGCAGGGTTAAGGCTGTTGAGGGACAACTACAGGCTGACAACACCAAGCATAGGCTGCGACAGGGTCAAGGAAGCCACAACAAGGCTATCTATGGGAAACTACAGGTTGATAGTGCCAAGGATAGGCTGTGGAAGGGTCAAGGAAGCCACGACAAGGTTGTCGAGGGGCAGCTACAGGATGATAGTGCCAAGGATAGGTTGCGGTAGGGTCAAGGCTGTCAAGGGGAAGCTACAGGCTGACAGCCCCAAGGATAGGTTGCGACAGGGTCAAGGAAGCCATGGCAAGGTTGTTGAGGGGAAACTACAGGCTGAAAGTGCCAAGGATAGGCTGTGGCAAGGTCAAGGAAGCCACGACAAGGCTGTCGAGGGGCAGCTACAAGCTGACAACACCAAGGATAGGCTGCGACAGGGTCAAGGCAGCCACGAAAAGGTTGTCAAGGGGAAGATACAAGCTGACAGCGCCAAGGATAGGCTGTGACCAACACATAAGAGGGGGAACCTAGCTACAATAAGGGTGAGCAAAATATACAAGTCAATAAGAGGGGCTTAAGCAATCACAAGATAACAACATAAAGGGTCATCTCTCTATCAAAAGGTCGAATCATAATGTGGGGGTGTCATCCTCATACAAAGGGGGTTTCCACACTTTGATGTGGGATTTATACCTTCTAGTCTAATCCAAGGGTCAAATGGTCAAAGGCAAAGCAAAATAACACTATCTACTAGATAATATGCATTAAAAATATTCAAAAAATGTCACAGAAAAGTAAATTTATCAAGAACTCATTGAAAGGCAAAGCAAAAAAAAAGGTATGCAAGACCTTAATATTAACAGGCATATGTGAATTTTTTTTTATTATAAATGATCGGTATTATAATATTATACATCAGTACTAGTTTTTTTTTGTTTCTTTGCATGACTTGCTGCTAATTTCCTAAGTATTTCATCGATATCTGTGTCATCTTCTTTTACTCCATGCTCTTCTATTGTTGATTGTCCTTGCATTCTTTCACGCATTGCATTCCTTGTCATGTACTCACGGCATTGAGGCACCAAATGTGGGTTATCACCTACAGCAACAAAAAATATTAAATATATAGGGCATGTTATTGAATATGATTGATTTAGTTCATTAATAAGAAAAAATACGACTGGAATGTAATAATTTACCTGCCCTGTTCTCCTCTTCTATTAGAGGATCTCGATGTATGTCGTGCAGCTCTACCACTGAAACCACAAAAATTATAAGTACACAATCATAATTGAATTAGTAAAAAGAAAAAATAGAATTACAAAATTCATAAGTACGAAATTATTAAGTTATATATGATTAATATACAGCCATATTACCATCATGGCTCTCATGTGTAGAAACATCATGGGGCTGAACTGACCCAATTATGTTAGGATCAGGTTGCACCTCACTATCAGGAGGTTGCACCTCACTTTCATGGGGCTGCACGAAATCACCATCTTGTGGTTGCTCTCTACTATCAACAAATTGTTCTGCAGTACTATTGATGGGCTCGGTAATATTGTTTGTCCCCTGCTATAAATAACAGAGCAACATATAAAATTATTGGACGATATCAAACGAGAATGTATTTTAAAGGTAATGAAACCATGTTATTTTGGTTAGATTTTAATAATATACCATCTCATGCACACTGCATCTTGGCGACTGTCCCAATCTTTTTCGGTGATCAATAACAGCTTGGTATCCATACTTGTAACCAAGCTAGAGGTCTTCCGTAGTGGATTTGGTACCAAAATCATCCCCCTACATTGCATAAGAGTATTGATTTTTGTTATTGGTTGCCCCATGAATTACCAGAAACCTGGAAGGCGATATAACTAATAATATTGTTAAGATGTTTGATTACTTACAATCCGTGCCTGTAACTTTGAATAGCCGCCTTGGCCTAGTTTGTGTTGGCCATGTTTCTGAACCCTTGCCTTGGTGGATTTTGAAGTGTCAGGGAGCCTATGAAAAATTTCAAGTATGTTATATACCGCAATTGTATTTAAAAATAAATAAAGCTAAAAGTATTGAATTCAAATTGTAATTTACCTTCCTGGACCAGGTGGATTTCTTCCTTCTTTTCTTAATATCTTTTCCTTTGTGTCCTGAATGAATGCCTTCCATTCCCTCTCAGGAATAATGGGTGGGTGCTCATACCCAGGGTTCGTTTGCAAGTTAACCCTATACATGTCACCTATATATTTTAAATATAGGCCCACCGCTTTGGAGACCTCGCTTTTGTCGAAGGTATCTACCCCAAACATACATTCAAGGTAGTCCAAGATTTCTTTTTTAAGGTGAATACTTTGAGAATTCCACCTTGTGCGTAATGTGGGACCAAAAATTTCCAATGACTGGTCATGCAAGTGTTTATAAAACAAGTTGTTTCCTACATGCAAAAATAAATGATCATTAATTAGAAAATAATAATATATAAGATGGTATATGCTTCAGATATACAACAACAAATGGTTAAAACAATTAAAAACACCTAAACATTTTAATGTCTTTATTAGAACTCCTTTCTCATTCACCAAAAAAATGCATGAAATTGTTCCCATGCTGGCAACGCGTGACGATCCAGGAAATGAACTGAAAGTGTCATCACTGCCATGCCACCATCTCCTGCGTGTATCTCTATCACCTCCGACTGAAGGGGTATGTCATGCTCACGGTCCCCAGCTATAGGTGTGGACCTAGTCTGAGTATGATTGGGACTAATCGCAGGTGGAGTGTTGAATAGCCTAGCCGGTATATGTTGGCTCGTGCTGGCTGGACGTTGTGGTGTACTCTCTGCAACATGACTACTACCAACATCTTGTGCAGGAAACAACTGAATCAGAGCCAAAAAATCCTATATAGGAAAGAAAAAAAAAATTGATTACAAAATGTATAAGTTATAAACATAAAACATTCATAATTGAACTTACGACCAAAAAAAAATCACTTTAAGATATGGTTATTACCTTATATTTTTGAAGGTCTTCCTTCAACTGCTCTATCCTTTCTTTAGTTTCTTGATTTTGATCTTTACTTACAATCAAGCGAAGG
>SNQJ01S0037874.1:35771-49404 GCA_010110895.2 Picea sitchensis
ATGTCAATTATACGAAGGGGATTATTTAAAAAAACATGCAGCATGGTATCTTCAAATAATTATATACTATAATTAAAGTGCAATGGATCGTTACATACCAAAAAAATGTGTTAGTCCTAGGGCATCATGAATTGTCCATACAAGTATTCCACAGAATTGAAATTCCTTCTGCCTTATTGGTTTACAAACGTCATACATAGTGATGTCGGCCCATAACTTTAGTAACTCATCGATGAGAGGCTCGATATATACATTCATATATTTAACCTGGTACTTACTTAATTGTTTGAAATTACACATAATTACTAATGTGATGTGCATATATAAGTAAATAAATAAATAAATACAAGATATTATGCAACAAGAAATACAAATGAAATCTTACATTCGGAAAATTAATGATAACATTACATACCTGGAACAATCATTTTCAACATTATGTGCTCCCTCTTTATTGACATCCAAGGAGGAATGTTATTGTTGATAACAAAAATTGGCCACACTGAGTAAATAGACCTGAGCTCCCCAAATGGATTAACACCATTAGTTGCCAATGAAAGCCTAACATTACAAGGTTCATCTTTAAAAACTAGCCATTTTTCCTCAATTTCCTTAAATGCATAACCATCTGCAGACATTCGAAGAACACCATCTCCACTTCTATTACGTGCATGGTAATCCATAAACTGCACTATGCTTTCGCACCATAACAGTCGTTGCAAACATGGAATTATGGGAATATGACGAAGAACCTTACGAGGAACCTTTTTTGTTAGTTGATCAGTTCGATATCTACTAGTCTGACATTGCGGGCATTTTGTTTTCGACGCATGTTTTCCATAGTATATAATATGATCATTGGGACATGCATCTATAGCTTGATATTCCATTCCAATTTCTTTCATAATGGCATTTAAATCTCAGTATGTGCGAGGTAAAATATTTGACAATGGTAACAGAAATTCACCTAACAATCTATGACATAAAAAATAAGTAATTAGTGTAAAGAATGTTATAATTTGTAAATATTTGATTCTTATTTCAAACATTAATTAAAACTAAAAACAAGCAAAAAAAATCAACCTTTATGTATACGTGATGATGAACCATATTACATACCTTAGGATCTRTGTCATACAACTGTTTGACAAACCATTCAAAACCTTTAAGTTCACCAACAATAATGTAGCAGAAAGAAGATTTGCTTTTGAACCTTCATAAAGTGGTTTTTCTGCCTTCTCTAATAGAGGTACGTCAAGATCACCAATGTCCTCATCATCATCCTCGTATGGTCGAGCGAACAAGTCTTGGATCAATTCATTTGTCCCATCATCTTCAACTATATTGTTATTATTGTCATCTTCTTCCATAGGATCATTAACTTGATCTTCAATATTCGGAACTCCAAATTCCTTAGCACCTTGTAGTACAACATCATTTCTGCTAGTACTTGGCGCGTTCGAATTCTTAGGGGGCCAGCCTGACTTTATAATTACAAACAGTCATGAAAAATTAGTGTACTGCATAAGAAATATTTAAACAATATAACATTTTATAAATACAATCAATATAAAGATATAATAATGAATATATAGTTTACCAAGGGACAATATTCGTTCGGTCCACCTTCAATGTGCCCATGGGTTCTGTAATGTCTTACAGTTGTTTGTATTAAAATTCTTCTGACTTTTGTGCTCCCGCATTTAGCACAAGGGAAATAACATCTCTCATCATCTTGTCCATAATATCTCCACATTCTTCACCACAACCAAAATATTGAGACGATTATGTTATAAAGTTTAGTGATGATGTGCTAGATCTATTCGATTCTTGAAATGCAATAGACCAAACCATACAATATATTTTACCACATAAGCTTCAAAGCTTCACCATAACTAAGTAACATAATCAAACGAAATAATAGAACTAGGGCAGGAGATCAAGTCACATATAAGCATGGAAAAATTAGCATGTTCACAGACGACATAAAATCTACATAAACGTATAAGGTTATAAAATATTAAAGGAGACACAAGAAAAAAAATATTTAACTAACCTTCAAAGTCTAAAATCCTCTTGCACGCCTTGAACAATGATCACAAAACTAAGCTCTGTAGATCAAAAATTAGTTCGATGTCTTAATCAATAAGAAAACCTTGACATAAAAATGAATATTAGCAGAGCTATAACACATAAAATATGTTGCAACTATAACAAATTAGTCGAAATTCGGCTTGAATTAACTAATTTATAGATTCGTCATCGTCGAAATTCTGACAACTATAACCATAAATTAAGGTTGACCATTTTGAAGTCAATGACCATTATGTTGACCTACAAACAACTATATTAAAGTGTCGTAACTTTTCGTCATGCTTCCGATGACCTTAGAAGACGTCGGAATTGCGACGTTCTTGGGACTAATTTTAAAAAAAATAGTAAAATTTCGTTCTTTTAAATTGTTTTCAACAAAAAAATTGATTTTATCACAATCGTCGTAATAGTTCATCGATTTTTAAGCCTATATGTATTAGTGATAGTGTGGTACCATAACCTGTTAAAATAATAGGTGTGCTCATTTCACCATACACAATATCACTATATGGTCACCCAACCATAAGCACAAAGGCCACCCTCGATCACCTTAACCTTGATATATAGAATAATTCTGGAAGCAATAAATAGAACCAATATCCAACCAAGGTAGCGTACCTCTCTCCAAATATAGTGTACCAAGAAGAGAGTACAAACCATAACCAAAGACCAAGTCACTACTGCATTAGCTGCAACTCTCCTCTAGTCATGCGCACCACTTGTCCTTATGCAGTCGTGAGAGTTAGTGAGTCGAAATGAGCTATAGTTCCCTCTATTTATATTCCTCCAAGTCACTTAACTGGGCCAACTTCTTCTCTTGGAGGCTAATAACTTAGTATAAATTATTCTCTTGAGACGACTTGTTTTCTAGGGTTATTAACCAACTATTTAGGGTTTCTCTTTCTTCCTCGAATATTCTAGTCTCGTCAAAGGTTACACGTAGAGGTTAATACCTCATGTAGATACCGTAACATCAAGACTTACTAACCATCTACTCATGTGCACATTTTCCATTAGTTAACAATTAATTATCATGCGACATACCCTGTGTGAAAAATTACCTTACTTGACATACATTCACTTACCAGTTACTTCAATGCACAACATTATAACATCATATATGAATAAAACATTCAACATACTTATTAATTTCTCGTCATTGCACAGTAAAACTAAACATCATAACATGAAAAACAACACATCACGACACAAGGGTTTTAAAATGGTTCACCCAACTTGGGATACATCCACAAAAGTTGGCTTCTTATATTAGTCATTGATAATCTTCTTACAGCTACGCACTGCACTACAAAAGATGCAAAAATAATGTTACCCAAACCTGCCTAATCATTTTGTTGCAGTACAAGCCTACCTCTAAAAACCTCATTCATAAATCACT
The DNA here is from genome assembly GCA_010110895.2 of Picea sitchensis. NCBI lineage: Eukaryota > Viridiplantae > Streptophyta > Pinopsida > Pinales > Pinaceae > Picea > Picea sitchensis. Next base: position 39,265 of record SNQJ01S0037874.1, read on the forward strand.
TAGCCAAAAAATCAACTCGTGCACAATGCACCTTAACCTCTCATCCCTCAAACCCCTTATCTACCCCGACCCTTTACATATTTATACATCAAAATAGGGCTAAGCCCATTACAATGTGGACAAAATGTTCCCAAAATCCTAACTAATTTCTTCCTTTTACACACCGCTTTGTTGTGCTTCCTCCTCTCGCGTGTTTTGACTCCTTAAAGTTTGCTCCAGTCACGCGCTCTGGTCCATCTTCTAACTGTCTTTTATACTTTGACTTATTTTGGTGTAGATCCCAAAACTTATCCAAAATGCTTATCCAACACTCACCAAAGTTTCCCTGACCTTGGTATCTCACCAAAGGTTCTTGATTATCTTCTCCTTTACCCTAGCCTCACTTTTATAAGATTGAGTTATACCTTAACTCTAATCTCCAAATTGATTGATGGTTGAGATTACTTCTCACCTAACTTGAGATCAACGATTAATATTTAATTCAATAATGATAATTAAGTAATTTCCTTAAATAAAAATCAAATTACTAATAAAAAGAACTTTACTTTAATAATTAATTTAATTAAAGTAAATTACCAAAATAGAAGGATTTGGACAATTTCCACATGCTAGACACCAAGCCCATGTAGAAGTACATTTCTGATGCTACATGCATCAACGGGGATCTCGTGGACCATAAAAGAAAGTAGAACATGGCTAGATATGAAAGAAGAAAAGAAGCAGACGATCAAATATCGATTGTGGGTTCTCAAAAAAATAAAATACACAACTCAGTGATTTCTGAACGAGAAGTATGATTAATAGGAGAATATGAAAAGTGACTATATTACTTATTGTGATGGATTCTCCCTCTCATTATCTACTTGTTAATTTTCCTTTTTTATTCTCCTTTATTATAACTCTGTGACTGGTTGCAACTACCTCTTCTTGATATGTTTTCGTTCTTTTAGTTAAGGCCATTTTAACCAATTCTCAATATAATCTCTCATTGGTGAAATAGTTAATTCTTGCCTTACTTTTATGTCAAATAATGAATTTTCCAGATATCTAAATTCAATTGAAAGTTGGTGTAGTGTATCCTCAATATATTTATTATTGTTTACATAAATAACCAACCAACTTTCCACTTCTAATTCTGAATACTCGATCGAGCTATTAAATATCTCAGTTCATGCAGTCTTCAATAATTCCAACTTTTCTTTGAATTGCTTCTTTGACATAAGTATGGAATTAAATAATAGGCATGGGTTCTCCACATCTCCCGTGGTTCCAACTAAACCTAATTCAATCAATTTTAAATACAATTCCCCTTTTTTAACACTTACGGTATCACAATCAACTAGCATTTCTTTTAGACTCTTTATTCTTTCTATCCAACATGCTTTGAGTTGGTTTATTGAGATCGGGGAAGGAAAGTCCTCCTCTTTTATCCTTAGCTCACTAACACTTGAAATATTATAAATTAAAGTGAAAATGGCCCCTTAATAGACTCCTTGTAATTCTCAAGATCATCCCGAAGGTGTTGTCCGAAATTCGTTATTCTAGATCCTAAGGCAACAAAATTGTTTGCCAATTCCCATGTCTCGAGAATAAGAGACAATATTTTCTTGATGTTTTCTCCAACATACCTTCTAATGGCAGTGAGCATATTTGATGTTCCTCTTATTCTGGAGCTATATTATGGTGTTCCATCAAAACTCTTCTAAGGATGCATTGTAGCAATTGGGTTGGAAAATATAAGTGGGGGCATTGAAGCGCTCACTAATTCTTTAATTATATCCTTTAGGGTGGCATTTTCATTATCCATTTCTCCAAATGAATTTTTTAGGGCTTCAACCATAGCTTCATGAATCTGTACAATTTTAGATGGTGGAAATTCATTGATCTTGAGTTCTGAGCTCAACTTTCTTGAACATTTTTATTTTTTGCATGAATTTTTTCAATGACCAATTTCTTTGAACTTTTGTCGAACAAGGCACTATGTAAATTCAGGGATTCCTCTTCAAATGGAATTGGCACCTGTGTGGCCAATTCTACCATGATTTATCTACTCTCCCGAATCCTCTATTCTTCATCGAGAAATTCAATCTCCTCAATATTCACATCCAGGTCCATATCTTGAAGAACAATTTCTTCTTCTTGTGCACCCTGACTTCCTCCTTTATTTGTTTGTATTTTCCTTTTGATGGTCACTAAGAGTTTATAGGGTCGTTCTAGACTTCCCTTAGGAGGGTTCTGATCACCTCCATCATTGGAATTGTTTATTGAATATTTCCTTTGTTCTTGAGATGCAAACTGAGATTTTTTTTTTAGTAGGCCACTTTTATGAGAAGTGTTAGGAGACCGTGTACTCCTCTCATTCTCAATTTTTCCCTATTGTATATGTAGATCACTGGTGCTAACAACAGTTTCAATATCTTATTGGTTCTTCTCGATAGAAAATTCTTGAGGGCTCTAGCTATCGCATTCTTCTTCTCTGAATAGGGATGTACTAGAAAATGAGACATTATGGCTTACATATGTCATGTGTTTCAAAAACAGTTGGTTAGGGTCAAACTATTTGATTTCATCTACTTTATTTAAATTAAACTGATCAAATTGAACTAAAAAATCGTCAATATTTGTAGTGCTTTTCAATGTTATTTCTCCAATTTTCCATGGCAAAGGAATACATTGCCTTTTCCTCTTTTCATGAAAGAAATGGGCCCAAAATCTATACTACTTTCATACTTCAACAACAGATATATTATCTAACATATAATACAGGAGATATGGGGCTCTTTCATTGGAACGATAAATCTTGATAATATTGAAATGCTCCAATTCTTCAAATCTTCCTCTTATTCAAAAAGGACACTGCTTCGAAAGACGGTCTTGATGTGTTTGATCCAAGAATAACTTTATTGAAAGAAGAAATGAATGCATTGTGTACTTCATAAAAATGATACATAGACTTTTGCTTCCATAAAGCAGGATACCACATCTAAATAGGGTTGATTTTACAATTGACTTGTTTGGATAAATGCAAACCATTGAAAACATGACAATATGTTATGGAAAAAATCAAGTATGTATCCATGTGGAATATTTTGTTCTTTCTGAAATTTGCTAACTAAAGAGATAGTTCACTAGAGATAATCTTCACCTAATCAAATATTTATTTATCAAGGATAGAATAATATAAGATATATAGAGCCAATCAGGGAATAATAGCCGTAAATTCTTGTCTAGCTACTATGAAGAATAGACATGCCATTTCTTGATAGGTATTTTTCAACGAACTAACCTTGATGCTTGATAGGTCTTCTATAATCATTGTTGGGTCTTCAACTTATTCTCGCGAGAGCTCCAACCCACTGTTTCTTGCCTTCAAAAAATCCTTAGCTTCATCCCCTTTGAAACTCATTGTCATCTTTGAGAGTCTATGCATTCTCTTGAATACCGAAGGTTCTAAAGAAATATGGGACTCTCCTTTTAGTTGAGTTATTCTTTTATTCTTATAGAATTTGCCAATCCACTAGTAAACTCTCTGGTATTGTAGACCTCTAGAACATAGCCTTCTAGAGAAATTCTTGATGTCCAAATATGGTTTGAACTCCTCTAAGGAGGTGACAATGAGGAATAATACTTGTATGTTATAGACCATTGAAACCTTTAACCTTCTCATCAAAATTAGTTTATGGTATCTCCGCAGAATTGTTCCTTTCTCCTGATTGTCATGCTTGATAAAGTTGGGGGGATTAATGAACAATTATTTTCAAAATTTTATTACCAAAGTAGATATTTTGTTCATAATATACTTCAGGGATCTTGTTTCAAAGTATCATTAATATGAATTAAATTTTTGATTGATGAAGAAATGTCTTAAGAAGATCACCATTAATAACGAACTTTTCACACTTAACCCATTTGTTATTTCTATGAGATTTGTATTAAATGTGCATTGAGGAGAGTGAAAATATAGTACATTGATTATTGTGGGGTGGTGGAGAATCAAGAGTATGTGAAGAAATAATGAAATCATCGTGAACCCACAAGCCTATGATGAAATTTTGAGAAATTGACTAAATATAACAATGGATCAAAACAACAAGATCGAGGATATGTATTGAAGAATCATGAAATTATTGTGGTCCATGGTGAAGGTTAAGAATCACACTAAGTGTTGATATTTCACAGAGTTAAGGAGGAATAGTGGGTCGGTGGTTATGAAGTGATAAAAGGGAATGATGTATCATGGTGTCGTGGGTTCATGGGGTTAAAGGGTATGGTGGAGAAGATCATAACATTTCTTGGAGTGCAATGGTTATAATAAATTAAATAAGTATGAGAAATCAGTTGGATGGGGGAGTTTCGATCATGGACAAGTGAATCGGGAAAATGCCTTAGACCCACGGTGAGACATTTTGAAAAGTCTAAGTATGGGTGAAAAATGAAGGTGGCTGAATGTGAGGGTTTATTTTGGAGGACGAAAAATTTTGAACAAGAGAATAGATGCATCATGAACCTATGACAAACTAAAAAAAAATTCTAAGTATGGGAAAGGAATTTACAAGAGAGTTCATGGAAGACTTAGTATATTTGAGGATAAAAAATTGGTTCCAACTATGGGAAACTAACCCCTTGTGAGTTAATGAGAATCCAAAATTTCGATCATTGGGAAATGGAGTCAATGTAAGAAAAGGAAAAATAAAATAAAAAAAAATACTTGAAAATTATGTACAGGAAAAGAAAACTATATACAGGTGTTGGTTGAGAATTCTTAAGAGAAAAACCTTTTCAGGTGTTTCCCATTGAAAGGAAACATATGGATTGTCCATTTCATGTCTTTCAACAAATAAGAGTTGTATCCAAGTAATTTTTCAATCATATGAGGACCGATCCATAAAGCTTCAAACTTTGTATGAAAAGATGGTTTTTCTTTTTCCTTATTCCATATCTGCACGAGTTTTCCCATTTGAAAATATTTTACTGACGTACCTTGATCAAAATTTATTTTGATAGTCTATTTTCTTTGACTCATATTTCTTAATTCCTCACTTCGTTGTTCTTCCAAATGCATCAATTGATCATATCTTCTCTATAGAGGGGAAACTTGTTCTATATCTTCAGTGTTCACAACATAAGTTAAGGCATTTAATTCCAAANTGAAGACATACCAATGGGAAATTGACCAGATTTCAAATAAAAGATAATATTCTTGTACCATTATGATGTTGATAATGATGACCCCAATGAAATGGATATGTCTCCATTTACTACATCAATTCATTTCATTACCTTTCATAATCCTTTTCCTTTAACTTATTTTAAAGGATTGATCTTAATATCATATTCTTGAATTTTTGCAAGCCAATTTGTCCATTTTCCTTATCTGTGTTGTTGATTCAAAGGCATATTCAATGGAGAGGTTGGGACATAAGCTACGACATGAGATGATAAAATTTATGTCCTCAAATGTGCTATTTCTTTGACCAAGGAGAGAGCTCGCTTTTCTATCTCTAAGTATCTTAGTTCATAATCATGTAAAGTCTTACTCATAAAATTGATTGGAAGTTCTTCCCCCTTCAAATTTCTTGGTGTCAATATGGAAGAAATAGTTAAATTTTTGCAGCAAACGAATGCAATATGAAATATTTTTCAAAGTTTGGGTTGAAAAGGATTGGAGTAGTAGTGATTGCATGCTTGATTCTAGTGAATTTTGCTTGAATTTCCTGAGTCTATTCGAGTTTTTGATATTTTTTCAACAAGATATTTATTGGCTTCACAATTGTATCATATTCTAGGACAAATATTTGTACAAAGTTTATCTTTCCAAAGAAATACTATACCCCCTTCTTTGACGTTGAAGGAATCAGGTCATTAATCACCTTGATTCTTTCTAGATCTATACATATTCCTTCTTTACTAACTATGTGTCCCAAGAGTTTTCCTTCTAATACTACAAATAGACATTTCTTTGGATTCAAATATATTTCATACAATCTACAACATTCAAATACTTCTCTTAAATGTTTGATACACTCTTCTCTTAATTTGGAATGAATATTCAAATTGTCTTGATAATCAACGATAAATTTTCCAATCAAATATTTGAAGGCATGATCCATCGCCCTTTGGAAGGTTTCTCTAGGATTCTTAAACCCAAAAGGCATGCAAACATAAGAATAAGCCTCTCGTGGTGTGATAAAATTATTTTTAGGTCTATCTTCCTCTGCAACCAACACTTGGTTGTATGAAGAAAAACCATCTAACATAGACATTAAGGTCGAACCAGTAACTTGTGACACAAACATCTCCATATTAGGGACTGGATAATTATATTTTATTCTTGATTTGTTTAGATCCCTAAAGTTGACACAAACATGAATTTCCCCACTCTTCTTTTTTACTATGACAGGATTTGAAAGTCACTCTAAATGTCTGATCAGAAAAATTATTCCAGCCTTATTTAACGTTTCTAATTCCATTTTTACTAAAGGCTTCAACTTAGGATTTATCATTCTCAACTTTTGATTGACAATATTCACTCATTCTTTAAGTTGTATAATGTGCTAAAAAATGGACTTATCATACTCCTTCAAATCATCATATGTCCATGCAAAAATATCATAAAATTCTTTAAACAAAGAAGTCTATTGATCGATTTATTCCTTTGTATAACTAGTGCCAAGATTTATATACTTGGGAGAATTGTGAGTACCAGTATTTATCTTTTGTGTCTCACGAACTTTCCTGATAGAGGTCTCTTCCTTTGGATCATGGATTTTTATTTTATCATCTCTTTTGAAGAGAGATTCAAAACTGATACAATCTTTTGAAATAGGGACATGAGTTTGATCATTCAGGATTTTAGAAGAATCATTTAAATCAATGAGAATATCCACAACCTATTCATCATTTCCAAAGACTTGTAGATAATATTGATTGTCAGGTATTGAAGGCCTGAAAATTCTCTTGACATGAAATGTGTTTTGACTTTGGGAATCATTTGCGTTAAAAAGAGATGCAGCGACTACTAGTGAATCAATTTTCTAATTCTTATCTCTAGGAATAAAAGAGATATTGAATGAATTGAAAGAGTCCATGAGTTCACGTGCTGTTTTTGTGTAGTTCTTCAGTTTTTATTTCTTAATTATATATTTCTTCTTGATATGATTTATGACTAATTCTTAATCACCAATTACTACTAGGTCTTCTCCTTTCATCCAGAGTGTCAGAGTCATTCCTTGTATTAGTGCTTCATATTCTACTTCATTGTTAGTACATGGAAACTCTAGTCTGGTTGCTTGTGGATATATACTAGACTGGGGGATTTTAAAAACAATCCCTACTCCACTTCCATATTTGTAATAAGCACCATTGAACGACATCTTCCAGAAACCTTGAAAAAAAAATTCTTCCCCTTTCTTTATAAGGTTGACTTGTTCTAGACTGAGAACAACATAATTTTTTATTCCAACATTGATATAATTCTCCATTTCTTTGTTCTCTTTCTTCTTGAATGACTTTTTCTTTCTATCTTCTCAAGGAAATCTAACCATTGTTCCATATTTGTTAGGAAACATCATGCAAATTTCATTGTTCATAATATATCCTCCAATCATTGAACACTAGTCTCTTCCTAATACAACTCCATATGTTGGAGGAAAGTCTTCTACTATAATAGTAAAAACTATTGTGATTTGAGGAGCTGCACTTATCGAAGAACATAAATCTTTATCTTTCCATAGGTTGGGACCTTTCCTGAATCAATCACATATATACTTTCCCTATTCTCATAATACTTGGTACATCCCATTCCCAATGCTTCCATGACTGACAAAGGAATAATATTGTTGGTAGCTCCACTATCAACCAAACAATTGTGCAATAAAACATCATGATTTTTTATGGTTATGTATAATGGTAGGACTTTACCATTTGTCCTAACCGATGAAACATTTTGTTGCTTCCTGGAATTTATAGCAACAACTTCTGTTCTTGTATTTGAATAACCACATATATTTAAAATATTTTCCCTTTGTTATGGTATCTTCACCACCTCCATGAAAGGCAAGGTAATTATGAGTTTAGCTAAATCGTTAATCACATTATAAGTCATCTGTTGTGGAGTCTTTTCTTCACTAGCAATTATTTGATGCTTTGTTGGTTCTACAGTGTTTGATTATGTTTTTTGTTTTTTGGGTGCTTCTTTTGTTTTGAATTTATTAACTTGTTCTCTTGTTTGGAAACCATTCTCTTGTGATATATCAATATCTTCTTGTTCATAAAAAATGTAAAAGGACGATGTTCCTTCATCCATTTGTACTGACTCTAAAATTTCATCTTGAGTGATGTTTGCCTCTTGATCACAATTCTCAAAACTTTCTTCTTCAACAATATTTTCTAATACCATGACATTAGGGTTTGACACTCTTGGTGTGCTAGGTCTATGCTCTTCATTTCTCACCCTTTGATATTGCAATGGAACTCTTTCATTCTTATTTGGTGGAACAACATTTTTATCTCTTTTCAACCTAGTGGTCTCATGTTGCATATGTCTGATGGTTATGCTCATCTGAGCAATATCTATTCTCTATATTGTTTCTTGAGAAATTGTTGGATCATTTTGATGTTAGGAAGAATCCCTTGAAGTATCCCTCCAATAGTTCCTCAATTTTCAACATTTCTCAAAGTAGATGGTCCTTGATTTGATATAGCAAGAGTGTTGATTTGTCTTTGTACTTACCCATGAATGATCTCAATATCAGCATTGGTCTCTAGATAAATTCTTCTATCTTGGTTTATTTTTGAATGGCTCCATCTAAGTCATTTATTTGTGAGGATACAATGGAATAATTTACATTTCCAGGCATTGCATTATTATAAAATCCAAATATAACAATAGAATTTGGTCGTTGATCTTCTGGAATTTGATTCAACATGGTCTTGAAGAATCACAAATTGAAATCTCTTATTCTTTCTCCCTTTTTGAGATGAATTTGAGTGAAATTGGTGAGAAACGTGTGATATGCAACGAGAGGTGCATACATAGTCATGAACATGTCCTCTAAGTCATCAATTGATCTAATTGACTGAGCAGGGAGGGAAAGGTACCATTCATAGGCTATGGCTATCAAGGTCTACAAAAAGAATCTAACCATCACGTCGTCATGTTCAATTAAATGGATATCACAAACAACTAGTAATTGATCCATGTGTCTTCTCATATCCATAATTCCATCTCCTAAAAATATTGGAAAAACTCCTTGAGGGAGAGTGGGTAATGCATGTTGTTCCCCTTTTAAATTAAGTGGGATAGACCTAGCCCTTCTTATTGGAACTCTTTGTCTTTCACTTCTTTCTTCTCGATTCTCAAGAATCTCATTTCTTTTATTCATTATCTCCCAAGATTAGGGTTCATCTTGTTTATGATCTAGAACTTTCACCAACTTCGTGAAGCTGTTGTTTTTTACTCTTTCTTCTTGTTAGTGGACCTTTATAAGATTTTAATTTTTCTTAGATTCACACCCTTCTTTTTTGTCTCAACACCGTTTCTCTTTCTTCCTCCCGAAAAATGGTTTCCGGTGATCTTTTGAGCTCTACTCAACTTCTTGTTGTTGTTATTTCCAAGTTGTACAATTGATGTAGAACACTTCCTTGATTTCTAAGACCGATTTGTAAATGTGATTGATTAGGGTCTGACCGAATCATTGAGATTCTAGTCTGCGAAACTAGCCTTTTTTTCTCCCCAGTATGGTAGCCAAAAATGTTGATCTTCAAATTGGTCACAATCCCAACAACAACTTTACAGGGATAAAATATCCCCCTTCATTTTTATAGAAGTGGTACTACTCTGCTATAGTCTGAAATATGTAACTTGATGTTCTTTAAAGAATAGGTGAATACCAAATAGTAAGCCCTAATCTTTATTGCTTAGAATAAAATACAAAAATATTATTCAAGTATAAAAGAATATTCACATGAAGAGTTCCTGAGAGAAGGAATGAGAATATTTTAAAAAATGAAATAACATGCATACAAAATATTATACAAAGATAAGTAAACCATAATATGAAAATGAAACATTGCTCACATCCATAACAATGTAATAAGGCCTGGTCACATTCATAAGATAGAAAAAATATGAATCCACAA
>SNQJ01S0037874.1:56163-66508 GCA_010110895.2 Picea sitchensis
TGTCTTGGAAGCTTCCAAATCACCTACACATGTCAACAAACTCATTCTAATGGTTAGGTATAAGTATAAGCATATTATTTTCTAAAGTTTAACCACAAATTCACTTAAAAATGTTAAGAATTGATAAACTTTGGAAAAGCATAGTTTTAACTCAATAATGAGGTAAATGTAATGATGTGGAGGTGATATGAAGGTGAAATGGAAGTAATTGTGAAGGTTTTAGTGAATTAATGGAGTGAAAATAAGGACCATTTTGAGACTCAACAGTGTAGTTTGTAAATTTGTATTCCCATTGTTTGTAAATTTATTGTTGTCCATGATGTTTATTTGTTATGTATTTCTAACACCTAAATCTTATGCACATCATACTCTTAGTGTTTGCACGAGTCATTTCATTTGTTATAGATTTTTAATGCCTAATTCTTGGTAGGTTGATTGTGGAAAAGCACCAGCTGACACCTCAAAATAGGTAAATTACAGGCAATGCACTTCACTATAATGCACATCATACTCTGTGAGTTTGCATGAGTCATTTCATTTGTTATGGATTTCTAACACATGATTCTTGGCAGGATGATCATGGAAAATCTCCATCCCCCCCAGAACATGCATATGATTAACATTTTCGAATTACGTTTAATGTGAAATTTATTATTTGCTTATATAATTGAAAATAACTTTTCTTTCTTGAAATATGTAGTCCACGGGCCATAGTTGTGATGATTGGGTCGACGACGACTTGTTGGATGACCCCAACATAATGGTAACAATCAACAAAATCATCAGAAAAACGAACAGAGAAATCCTTTGCTTGATTGTAAGTAAAGATCAAAATCAAGAAACTAAAGAAAGGATAGAGCAGTTGAAGGAAGACCTTCAAAAATATAAGGTAATAACCATATCTTAAAGTGATTTTTTTTTGTCGTAAGTTCAATTATGAATGTTTTATGTTTATAACTTTTACATTTTCTAATCAAAAAAACTTTTTCTTTCCTATATAGGATTTTTCGGCTATGATTCAGTTGGCTCCTGCACAAGATGTTGGTAGTAGTCATGTTGCAAAGAGTACACCACAACGTCTAGCCAACATGAGCCAACATATACCGGCTAGGCTATTTAGCACTCCACTTGCGATTGATCCCAGTCATACTCAGACTGGGTCCACACCTATAGCTGGGGACCGTTAGCATGACACACCCCTTCAGCCAGAGGTGGTAGAGCCACACGCAGGAGCTGGTGGCACTGGAAGTGATGACACTGTCAGTTCATTTCCTAGATCGTCACGTGTTTCCAGCATGGGAACAATTTCATGCACTTTTTTGGTGAATGAGAAAGGAGTTCCAATAAAGACATTAAAATGTCCAGGTGTTTTTAATTGTTTTAACCATTTGTTGCTGTATATATGAAGCATATATCATCTTATATATTATTATTTTCTAATTAATGATCGTTTATTTTTGCATGTAGGAAACAACTTGTTTTATAAACACTTGCATGACCAGTCGTTGGAAATTTTTGGTCCCACGTTACGCACGAGGTGGAATTCTCAGAGTATTCACCTTAAAAAAGAAATCTTGGACTACCTTGAATGTATGTTTGGGGTAGATACCTTCGACAAAATCGAGGTCTCCAAAGTGGTGGGCCTATATTTAAAATATATAGGTGACATGTATAGGGTTAACTTGCAAAAGAACCCTAGGTATGAGCCTCCACCTGTTATTCCTGAGAGGGAATGGAAGACGTTCATTGAGGACACAAAGGAGAAGATATTGAGAAAAGAAGGAAGAAATCCACCTGGTCCAGGAAGGTAAATTACAATTTGAATTCAATACTTTTAGCTTTATTTATTTTTAAATACAATTGTGGTATATAAAATACTTGAAATTTTTCATAGGCTCCCTGACACTTCGAAATCCACCAAGGCAAGGGTTGAGAAACATGGCCAACACAAACTAGGCCAAGGTAGCTATTCGAAGTTACAGGCATGGATTGTAAGTAATCAAACATCTTAACAATATTATTAGTTATATCGCCTTCCAGGTTTTTGGTAATTCATGGGGCAACCAATAACAAAAATCAATACTCTTATGCAATGTAGGGGGATGATTTTGGTACCAAAGCCACTACGGAAGACCTCTAGCTTGGTTACAAGTATGGATACCAAGATGTTATTGATCACCGAAAAATATTGGGACAGTCGCCAAGATGCAGTGTGCATGGGATGGTATATTATAAAAATCTAACCACAATAACACGATTTCATTACCTTTAAAATAAATTCTCGTTTGATATCGTCCAATAATTTTATATGTTTCTCTGTTATTTATAGTAGGGGAGAAACAATATTACCGAGCCCATCAATAGTACTGCAGAGCAGTTTGCTGATAGTAGAGAGCAACCACAAGATGGTGCTTTCGTGCAGCCCCATGAAAGTGAGGTGCAACCTCCTGACAGTGAGGTGCAGCCTCCTAAAAGTGAGGTGCAACCTGATCCTAACATAATTGGTTCGGTGCAGCCCCATGATGTTTCTGCTCATGAGAGCCATAATGGTAATATGGCTGTATATTAATCATATATAACTTAATAATTTCGTACTTATGAATTTTGTAATTCTATTTTTTCTTTTTACTAATTCAATTATGATTGTGTAATTATAAATTTTGTGGTTTTAGTGGTAGAGCTGCATGACATTAATCGAGATCCTCTAACAGAAGAGGAGCACAGGGCAGGTAAATTATTACGTTCCAATCATATTTTTTCTTATTAATGAACTAAATCAATCATATTCAATAACTTGCCCTATATATTTAATATTTTTTGTCACTGTAGGTGATGACCCACATTTGGTGCCTCAACGCCATGAGTACGTGACAAGGAATGCAATGCGTGCAAGAAAGCAAGGACAATCAACAATAGAAGAGCATGGAGTAAAAGAAGATGACACAAATATCGATGAAATACTTCGGAAATTAGCAGCAAGTCGTGCAAAGAAACAAAAAAAAAACTAGTACTGATGTATAATATTATAATACCGATCATTTATAATAAAAAAAATTCACATATGCCTGTCAATATTAAGGTCTTGCATACCTTTTTTTTGCTTTTCCTTTCAATGAGTTCTTGATAAATTTACTTTTCCATGACATTTTTTTAATATTTTTAATGCATATTATCTAGTAGATAGTGTTATTTTGCTTTTTCTTTCACCATTTGACCCTTGGATTAGACTAGAAGGTATAAATCCCACATCAAAGTGTGGAAACCCCCATTGTACGAGGATGACACCCCCACATTATGATTCGACCTTTTGACAGAGAGATGACCCTTTATGTTGTTATCTTATGATTGCTTAAGCCCCTCTTGTTGACTTGTATATTTTGGTCACCCTTATTGTGGCTAGGTTCCCCCTCTTATGTGTTGGTTGCAGCCTATCCTTGACGCTGTCATCTTGTGTCTTCCCCTCGACAGCCTTGTCATGGCTGCCTTGACCCTGTCGCAGCTTATCCTTGGCGCTATCAGCCTATAGCTACCCCTCGACAGCCTGGCCATGGCTTCCTTGACCCTGCCACAGCCTATCCTTGGCACTGTCATCCTGTAGTTGCCCCTCGATAGCCTTGCCATGGCTTCCTTGACCTTGTCGCAGCCTATCCTTGGCGCTGTCATCCTTGACCCTGCCGTAACCTATCCTTGGCACTGTCAGCCTGTAGCGGCCCCTCGACAGCCTTGTCATGGCTGCCTTGACCCTTCCACATCCTATCCTTGGCATTGTCAACATGTAGTTTCCCACCGGCAGCCTTGTCGTGGCTTCCTTGACCCTGTCGCAGCCTATCCTTGGTGCTGTCAGCCTGTAGCTTCCCCTCGATATCCTTGACCCTGCCGTAACCTATCCTTGGCATTGTCAGCCTATAGCTGCCCCTCGACAGCCTTGCTGTGGTTTCCTTGACCCTACCGCAGCTTAACCTTAGCACTGTCAGCCTGTAGTTGCCCCTCTCCAGCCTTACCATGGCTGCCTTGACCCTGCCACAACCTATCCTTGGCACTATCAGCCTGTAGCTATCCCTCGGTAGCCTTGACCCTACCACAACATATACTTGGCATTGTCAACTTGTAGCTGCCCCTCGGTAGCCTTGTCATGGCTGCCTTGACCCTAGTGCAGCCTAACCTTGGCACTGTCAACTTGCCTCTACCTCTTGTAACCTCTGTTGTACCTCTGTGTTGTGTGGCGTGCCTCAAGGAAGGTTGTCCTGACCCTCCATAGTTTTCCTAATGTGTTAAGAGCAACGTGACCCTAAGTGGATGGTTACAAGGCAACGTTGGTCTCTGAGGGTTCTTTGATTGATTGAGGTCATCTTGTTTTTGGGGTCTGCTGTGATTTGTTTTTCCTGCTGGTCATCTCTCTCTCACTTGGTAAGGTCTGCACTCAGGTAAGTGCTTGACACTTCTCCCTTTACTGAGTACATCTATGGGGGTTTCCACACTTGGGTAAGTTTCTAACCCTATCTCTTTTACTACTATTATTTATTATGTTCACTGTTCAGTTTCATATTGAAGATCATTGAATTATTTTACAACAGTACCTATCTTCATAGTATGTTCAGATTATGAATTGATATTCAATTGATATGAATGGTTACCTTTAGATCCGATCTGTAGTAAGCATATTGTGAGAAAAAATATTAAATTTCTATCTAATTCAGTTTTTAGCCTAAATTTATCATTTAGATTGGGTATTGGGGAATTGAGAGTGATGTGAGNCACCTTCATGTGGTTGGCCCTGTTTAGTAGATAATAAATTAGGAATTGGCTAATCTTGGACCAAGCCTCCCTCGATCCACCGAAGCAACAACAAAGCCCCTCCTTGGCACTACCATCCTTGTCATAGCTACCTTGACCCTGTCGCAACCTATCCTTGGCGTTGCCAACCTCTAGCTACCCCTCGATAGCCTTGACCCTGCCACAGCCTATCCTTGGCACTGTCAGCCTGTAGTTTCCCCTCGACAGCCTTTTCGTGGCTTCCTTGACCCTATCGTAGCCTATCCTTGGTGCTGTCAGCCTATAGCTGCCCCTCGACAACCTTGACCCTGTCACAACCTATCCTTGGCATTGTCATCCTGTAGCTGCCCCTCGACAGCCTTGCCGTGGCTGTCTTGACCCTGCTGCAGCCTATCCTTGGCGTTGTCAGCCTGTAATTTCCCCTTGGAAGCCTTGACCATCCCGCAGCCTATCTCTGGCGCTGTCAGCCTGTAGCTACCCCTCGGTAGCCTTGCCATGGCTGCCTTGACCTTGTTGCAACATATCCTTAGCACTGCCAGCCTGTAGCTACCCCTTGGTAGCCTTGTCGTGGCTGCCTTGACCCTATCGTAGCCTAACCTTCGCACTGTCATCTTGCCTCTGCCTCTTGTGACCTCTGCTATAACTCTGTGTTGTATGCATGCCTCAAGGAAGGCTGCCGTAACCCTCCATAGTTTTCCTAATGTGTTAAGAGAAACATGACCTAAATTGGATGGTTACAAGGCAACGTTGGTCTCTGAGGGTTCTTTGATTAATTGAGGTCATCTTGTTTTTGGGGTCTGCTATGATTTGTTTTTCCTGCTAGTCATCTCTCTCTCACTTGGTAAGGTCTGCTCATGTTGTGGTTTCCCACATCATTGGTATTAGATCAGTTCAGATCTTCCTTTAGGTTAGGATATTATCTCCATGTTTGTTGAGTTGTTTTTTTACATGTAATGCTATATAATCCCATGATTGTTTAATGAAATTTAGTCAGATATTTGATTTTTCACACCTTTGGTGTAGAAATCTGCTCATGTTGTGGTTTCCCACATCATTGGTATTAGATCACTTCAGATCTTCCTTTGGGTTAGGATATTAGCTCTTTTTCTTTATTTTTTGATCCAATTCTAGGTTTGGCATTATTATGTTGGATTTATTCAACAATTTGGATGTTTTCATTGCCAGAGAATTTGAGCAGTAAATCCTTAACCCTCACGGGCCATTGTAGATACACAGTGTCTTTCCAGTCACAAAATCTACAAACGTAGAAAGAAATAATGGTTTTTGATTCATTGGTGAATGTTCCAGATTGTTTTGGTGAATGTAGCATCATAGGGGCACACTAGAATAACTTCTTTTCATCAACCAAGTAGAAAAGTGTTAGAACTCTTTGACAATATCTATTTGTTTATGGAGGGAATTCTATATACTTTGGCAAGGCATATGAGGTATGTGAGTAAGCAATCCTCCATTTCAAAATCACTGTTATTTTGGATACTAATCAATCATTTATGTATTACCAATTTTCACAAGCAAGAGTGTAGGAAATATCTTAATTTAGTTGCTGCAACCATGGTTGGCATTATAACCCACTCGTCATCCCTGGCTGAAACTACAACCTCTTATCATCACTAGTGTATTAAATACAAGTCTAACCTTATTCCATTGGGTATTGAACCATATTCATGTTCATGCAAACCTAAACATGAATTTTTTCGGAAAAATGCCCTTCTCTATCTAATGCCATTTATTTTAGTTTGTGTCATTGATGTATGTGGGACCATCATCCAGACCATTCATACAGGTCAATCAGATGCATAATAATCTTTATTAGCCAACCTTTGAGTATTAGGCTTTTCCTCATGCTTATACTCTGCCTTCCATGTGCAACCTTGGCCTTCTTGAATGATGTTATGTGGATCCCAGGATTTTCCTCATGCTTATACTCTACCTTCCATGTGCAACATTGGCCTTAGCTTCTTGATTGATGTTATGTGGATCATATTCAGGTTATATTTCGTCTCTTTTCAACAATTTTTTTTTTAAATTATTCAGGTCCGTCGGTCTTCTGACTACTACAGGTCAAACTTTCCGACGGGAAATGCTCCCATCAAAGCGTCAGAACCACAACACGCTCGTCGTTCGCATCGGCAGATGTAGCAGTGTAGCGACGATAGACATCGATCTATTCTGACGGATAGTGTTGGAATAAAATGAATGCTTTCGACATTGTTCGTCGGTAATTCCTCCCGTAATATCACCTATGCTATGCCTTCTGACATCCTTCGTCGGTATGGTTCGTCGTACATGTATCCATTAGATGTCACAACTATTACTTTCTTTCCGACGGACGATCTCGTAACCATTGCAAAGTGACCGACGGAAGTCATTGGTATTTTTTTGATTGTCCTTTGAAATTAATTTTTAAAGGCCGTCAGTCGTCAGAATATTGACGATAGTCCAATGTAACCACGAGAGATTTTCTAACACTTGTTGAGCCCTCATAAGCGGTGGTTGAGCAACGTCAAACTTTGGGGGTACAAAAATAGGGCATTGGAAATTCTATCCATTTGTAGTAGTGTATCTTTGGACAATATAACCACCAGAAGGTAGATTGGGAGGATTTTCTCAGTTGAAGTTGCAGTTGCAGTTGTAGTCACAGTTTTGTTGCAGCAACAAAACCCTAACCCTCTTGTTGAGGAACCTTAAGTGAAATGTTTGACCTAATTCTTGGATAGCCTAGTGCACCCTAGCCTAGCACACCTCATGGTAATCTTAGCAAACCAAGGAATCAAGTTTGAGTTTTTGGTCAAATTCAAAGGTTGACCAATTCAAAGTCAAAGTCAATGCAGCCATGATTTACTCTATGAAGTTAGAAAACAAGTTAGAAGGGGATTCTAACTTCATATCATGGAAGACAAGGATTGACCTCATCCTTGCCAATAATAAAGTGTTGGATATCATGAAAGGCAAGATCATGGAACCACAGTTTGAAGAAGGAAAAGAGAAGGAATCTCAAAACGTTGTAGTTATGGAGAAGTTCAAGGACAATGACATCAATGCTATGAGTATCATAGTGGACTCTGTAAAGGACCATTTGAGACCCTACATTTCTCATCTTGACTCATCTAATAATATGTACGATGCCCTAACTAACCTCTTCTCAGTCAGAAATATTGGACAAGTGATGACTCTGAAGAATGAACTTCATGACACAAAGATGACAAAGGATGATACCATAGCTTCATACTTTGTGAAGATTTATTAGTTGAGAAATCGATTACAATCTATTGGAGAAACCATTCCGAAAAAGGAATTTGTGAACATAGCACTCAATGGTCTTTCTAGATCATGGGATGCATTTGTAGTAAGAATGAATATAAGGAAGGAGTTCCCAAAGTTATAAGAACTTTGTACCTGATGTGCACAAGAAGAGACAAGGTTGAACTCTATAGGAAAACCTCAGAAGGAAGAATATGCTCAAGCCTTTGTAACAAAGTTCAAAAGACATGGAGGAAAGAAAAGATCTAATTCAAGAAAGAAGTTCAAGAGATATATGTAAAAGGTACAATGCTATGAATGCCATGACTATGACCACTACAAAAGAAATTGTCCTAAACTAACAAAGATGAGAAAAGAGAGACAGCACGCATCAACTACCAAGGATGAAGATCCTTCAAAGAAGACAAAGCATGATGAAACATATTTCTTCTTTTATTCATCTCTTATTGGAACCGTTGAAGATGACACGTGGTTGATTGATAGTGGAGCTTCAAGGAATATGATAGCTGTCCGTAAGAATTTCTCAAGCATGAAGGAAAATGAGACACCTCATAAAATGGAGCTTGGAGACAAGAACTCTTATGCAATCAAGGGAATTGGACAAGCTACTATGAATATGGAATCAGGTAACTCTATTCATCTCAGTAATGTTTTATATGTTCTTGGTTTGAAAAAGAATCTAGTATCTATTTATTGTTTGGAAGAGAAAGGAGAT
The DNA here is from genome assembly GCA_010110895.2 of Picea sitchensis. Taxonomy (NCBI): domain Eukaryota; kingdom Viridiplantae; phylum Streptophyta; class Pinopsida; order Pinales; family Pinaceae; genus Picea; species Picea sitchensis. The sequence continues at coordinate 64,934 of SNQJ01S0037874.1, forward strand.
AGAGTAGCTTTTTTAGATGGAAAATTTCTTGTATGGTATAAAGACTCAAATATAGAAGATGCTAGAGTCATTGGAACTCGTGAAGGAAGATTGTACAAAATCCTAGGTCAGAATACTCAAGCTCTAGTACATGATGAAATCAACCCTAGTGAGTTATGGCATAGAAGGTATGCTCACCTTCATTATCAAGCATTTCCATCCCTAAAACAAATGGTTGTAGGCATACCAGAATCACAATCATTACATGAAGGTGTGTGTAGAAAATGTGCACTTGCAAAGAATATCAAGAAACCATTTCCAAGCAGTGAGAATAGATCCAAAGGGATCTTAGACCTAGTACATTCAGATGTATGTGGTCCTATGCCAATGAAGTATTTAGGAGGATATCTCTAGTATGTGGCCTTTATAGATGACTTATCGAGAAAGACATGGTTATATCTGTTAAAGACTAAGGATGAAGTATTTAGAAAATTCCAAGAATTCAAGGCTGAAGTAGAGAATCTAACAGATAAGAATATCAAGATAATAAGATCTAATAATGGAGGAGAATATACCTTCAAGGAGCTTATTTCCTTTTGTAAAGAATCTAGGATTAAGAGGGAGCTCATTGTCCCTCACAATCCTCAACATAATGGTGTGGCTGAAAGAAAGAACAAAGCTATTGAAGAATCAATCAAGGCAATGATGAATGATCAAAATCTATCTATGTTCCTATGGGGAGAAGTATCCATGACAACTATTTATATTTAGAACAGAAGTCCACGTAGAATATTGAAGAACATGATTCCAAAAGAAGCCTTCTTTGGAAAGAAGCCTTGTGTTGAGCACTTAAGAATCTTTGGATGTCCTGTATACATTCATGTTCCGAAGTATATGAGAAAGAAGTTGGAAACCTCGAGAAAGAGAGGAATATTCATTGGATATAGTGAATCATCAAAAGCATATAGAATTTACATTTTAGGTCAATAGAAGGTTGAAATCATCAGAGATGTAACTTTTGATGAAAGGATTGCATTCAAGTAGTCTATAGAGGATTCCATTGACTCCAACAAATAAGAGGAACATGAAGATACCAAATAAGAAAGCACATGTTCTCCAGAACACCCTAGTGAAGAACCATAACCATCACATGAACATGTGGAACCAGTTATTGAACCTAAGACTAGAAAGAGACCAGCATGGATTGAATCCACCTTGCAAGAAGCAAAAATACATAAATCTCCCAGTGGCACCTTCATACAAAGAAAGTGTAATGATTATGACTAAATATTGAGCATTTTTTTCCTTAGTTTATCGGTATGGTAATTCTATCAAACAATTGGATTACATTCCCAAAATTTTACCCTTCACAATTTACAATTCTGTTACAGGATGATAACCATGTATATGTGATGATAGCAATTATTTACCACTTAAATCCCACACTGTAATCCTTGGCACAACTGATATAAATGGAAATATTATGCTGTGTATGTGTTTACTGTAGTCTTTTAATAGGTAATGTATAAACACATATATACATTGCTGAGAAGAGAATGAGTATTACAAATATGACCACAGAGATACCAATATATT
>SNQJ01S0037874.1:68838-93455 GCA_010110895.2 Picea sitchensis
GTCTCAATACATCATATTTGAGTCCCTTCCATGAGAACCTCTCTTTGATCTTCCTGTATGTCTTGAAATATCCTGGATGCCCAGTTAAAGGTGTGTCATGCATGGCTTTCATAATTTTCTCCTTTAATTTGGACTCCGTAACCAAGTATATGCGATCTTTGTAGTAGATGATATCATCTACCACCTTGTACCTGTCATCCTGTATGCTGTTATCCATCACCTCACAAGAAAATTTGATCTTGGAATACTCCACCAGGAGCTTGGATTTCCAATCCCCAGATATCTCTGATAATGAGCACAACTCAGGTCTTCTAGATAGAGCATTAGCAGCTGAATTGTTCTTTCCTTTGACGTACTCAATATTGAAGTCATAGGCTTGTACTTTACTGACCCATTTCTGTTGCCTTTCATTTAGATCCTTTTTCCCTAAGAAGTGCCTCAAATTGTTGTGATCATTCTTGACCACAAAGCTCCCACCTACTAGGTACTGTCTAATTTTTGGCAATGCATGCATTATGGCAAGCATTTCCTTGTCATAGATGGAATAAAGTCTCTCAAGGGTAGATAGCTTCCTACTCTCATATGTAATAGGATGCTTATTCTGCATCAAAACCTCTCCTATTCCCAGACCAGATGCATCACACTATAGCACAAAGGGCTGATTAAAATCAGGAAGTGCTAAAATGGGGCAAGAACTCATCACTTCCTTCATCTTCTCAAAGGTATTTTGGGCCTCTTTTTTCCAACAAAAAGCCCCTTTCTTCATAATATCTATAAGAGGGGTGGTCAACTTAGAGAATCCTGACACAAAGTGCTTGCAGTAAGTACAGATTCCAAGGAAACCTCGCAAATGCGTGATATCCTTAGGTGGTGGCCAATCTAGAATAGCTTGTATCTTTTCCTTGTGAACCTGCACTCCCCATGCGCTGACTATATGCCCCAAGTAGAGAACCTATGTCATACCGAATTCACACTTATATTCCTTGGCATAAAAAGATTGCTCATCCGTAATGATTAGAATCCCCTCCAAGTGCACCAAATGCTCCTCCCAAGTTTTACTATAGATCAAGAGATCATAAAAAAATACCAATAGGAATTTTTGCAACTTCTTTCTAAATATGTGATTCATGAATGAATGAAAAGTGGCAGGTGCGTTAGTCAATCCAAAAGGTGTGACCAAGAACTCATAGTGCCCATAATTGCACTTGAAGGTCTGATGATATCTAGATCGAAGATCAATCTTCGAGAAATACACTACTCTGTGCAGCTCATCGATCCTAGGTATAGGGTACCTATTTTTTATTTTTTTCTATTCAAGGCCTGATAATCAATACACATCCTCATTGTCCCGTCCTTCTTCTTAACCAAGACCACCGAATATGTAAAAGGACTGAAACTAGGTCTTATGTGTCCCATGTCAAGCAAATCCTTGATTGCTTTTTCTATTTCATCTTTGAACTAATTGGGATGCCTGTACTGGGGGGCGATCACTGGTTTGTCCCCCTCTTCTAGTTCGTTGGTGTGCTCAAAACCTCTGTTAGGAGGTCTCCCTGGAGGTATATGCCCAAATACCTTGTCATGTATGCTCAATATATCCTAGATGTCTGCACGATAGTGCCTTCTGCCTTCATCATCTGTCTGGGACGTAATAAAGCATTGTGCTGCATATACTACATCTCCATGTCTGAATATGGATTCCATTATTTTGTTTGACACTACTGTAGGGGTATTTTTCGCCCTTCCTAGTCATTTTGTTACAGTGCAATCCTACCTCCAAAAACCTCAGTCATAACATCCGATCACTTAGTCAAAAACTCAAGTCATGCACAATGCACCTTAACCTCTCATCCCTCGAACCGCTTATCTACCCTGACCCTTTACATATTTATACATCAAAATAGGGCTAAGCCCATTACAATGTGGACACCCAAAATACTAACTACTTTCCACCTTTTATGTGATGCTCTGTTGTGCTTCCTCCTCTCATGCACTTTGACTCCTTAAAGTCCTCTCTCATCACGTGCTCTAGTCCATATTCTAATTGCCTTTTACTATTTGACTTATTCTGACATAGATACTAAAAATTATCTAAAAATCCTATCCAATAGCCCCCCAACACTTACATGTGGTTCGTCCCGAGCCACTCAGGCCTTCTTCCAGTGCTCCATGAACTTGTCGAATGTCTCTTTTTATGTCATGGCCTATGCCTTTACCTCTGTCTCCTTCTTCAAACCTACGTCGATTGTCTCAGCACTAACCCGAGCCTAGATCTTGTCAACACTTTCTTCAACTGCTTGTTTTATTATACTACCCCACCCTTAGCTGATTCATTTCTGAATACAAATTTCTATTCTCATCCATTGTTGTTACCACTGCTATTGGCAGTAATGTGCCCATGACTACTTTGAACTTCTGCACATTTTCCTGTGCAGTACATATCTTCTGATTGATCTCATGTTTCTCCTTGTCTTCAGTTAGTTGTGTCCAGATGCCCATGGTTTCTACATAAAGTTGAGAACATTCTACCTCTAGGATCTTTTTTCTTTCCACAATTGTTGTCATTGTCTGGTCTCTTTTCTCCATTTTTTCAGGTGGAGTGTTCGGTGTCATGCATGCTTCTATATCAACTATTTGTGCACATAAGCCCTGGATAGCTTCATTTATATTGGTTACTTGTTCCTCTACTGGGGTCTCCTTCTCTATATGAGCCTTTGGGAGTTCTTAGTATACCTTCTCAAATTCCTTCTACATTCTTTCAACCTTTTGTGTGGACTCATCGCGCTCATGGTTTACTCTATTGTACTCCATCTCTAATGCGAAATTATCCACCGTAATCTTAAAAAACTCGCTAGAGGCATTTTCTATGTGCGATTTCATCTCTTGTGTCATGCTCGCCTGCAATTATTACAAGACATATATTGGAAGTTGAGATAGCACTAAGTCAATGTGACCTAGTTCCCGTTCTTGTTACTGCATCTCCGTGGTGGGGAGCTCTACTGCCCCTATCGTTAACTTGATCAATCTTCGTTCACCCATGACTGCTAACGACTGAGAGATTGTTGGACCTTCCTCCCCAATATTTTTAGTGCTTGTTTTTTGTTCCTCCTCTGTCTGTTTCCCTAACATGACGGTTGCTACTTCTAGTAGGTGGTGCAACTCAACCATCTACTCCTGCATGCATTTATGCATTTTTTTTCTTGTGTTGTGTCACACATTGAAACACATCATCTATGAATTCTTTCACTTGATATCATATATTCTCCAAATCTTCCTCCATTATATATTGGATAGCCACTTCCTTGAAGACTTTTCTCTTTGTTGATTGTGGTACGAATCTTCTTGTCTTTGGTTCTTTCCTCTTCTTGTCTGTGCGTAGTGTTGTCTGTTGGGTTGTTTCCTCTAGGCCCTTTCATCTTTCCTGGTCATCTCCTACTTCTTCATCCTCATCGATCTCGTGTACTTGTGGTTTTCTTTTATCTGATGGTATTGTTTCTGCTGGTGGAACCTTCCACTCGTCATCCCAATCAACCATAATATGGCCCATCTCATCTTCGTTCAATATGTATTGTGTTGGAAGCCATTGTTGATCTACATCCTTCTTTTCTTGTACATACATATGGTGACTCCCTTCCTTAAATCATGCCACTTCCTTATATGCCTCGACCACCTGTGGTGGTATACGCAGTGTCCTATCAATTCTATCCCTAATAGTTTCCTTGTAAATATAAAATGCAACATTGTTATCCATCTGTTGTGCCTTGTGTGTTGTATAACATAGGTTTAGATGTCGCACGGGTAGACAAGGATTCTCCCAGACTCCCCAAAACTATGTGTCATCTTGCTCTGTCCAAGTTGATAGTGCTATTAGAATTAGTAACCAGGCCTAATGGAACTCGATACCTTTATCCTATGCTTCTTCACAATCAATCAAAAATTGGTTTAATAAGAACGTCGCCCAATTCATCTAGACACCCTCAATGCACCTTTCAGCTGCCACTATGAATAATGTTGGGAATTGATCTTTTCTACACTTCCTCAATAGTTTACAAGCTAAGGCTTGTGTTGCAAACCTTATTGTCAGGTTTCTTATGCTTGCGACGTCTAAACTATGTTGTCCATGGAATGTATGGAACTTCTCCTTCATGCTCTCATCTAGAGAATTTTCGTTCTTCTTATTGAAAAAAACAAAGAGAGGTCCTCCCCCTATGACGGAAGATGGGTAATATGTATGATAAAATCTGTATTGATGGAAACTTTCCTATCGATCCACATTTATCCCCCGTGTCAAAAATATCTTGATGTAAGAATTAATCTTTTGGCTCCTTCCAGAGTGTAGTATATCAAATAGGTTCAAAATTCCTTCTTTCTGCAATCTCATAGCCCAAATATGTGTCTCTATGACTATCATTTGTGTTTTAGAACTAATGTGACTCTTCAAAAACTTGTTGGGCACTAACTCTTGAAATTACTTCTCATCTATGATGTCATGGTTGACATACTTTAAAGTGGATTTCAGACCTAACATTCCCCCTTCCATAATCACTCCTTCTATAATTGGTGGCTTCACGAGTGGTTATGTTGGCCCTCGACCAAGTTTTGAGGAAACGTTGGTCATGTTGGGCCATTTTTGAGACTTCAACAGGCTGGTCGAAGACGAAGCGGAGATCGCAGGATCTCGCCGATTTTGCGGGCTTTTTGGGATTTTAGGGTTTATGTAATGGGTATGGGATGTCGGCCCATGGGTCATCTATAAAGGTCACATAAATAAGTAGCAAAGTGATGTAAGAAGTAGTTACTAGTCATTGATTGGATTAGTGCATGACTAGTTGCCTTTGTGCATGAAAGTGTTAAGGCTTGCAGAGCTAAGTGCAAGTGTTTTGTAAGTGCTTTGTGCAGAAAAACTGTGTAAGGATTTGTGCTTTGACATAATTCAGGCAAGGAGGATATAGCGAGGTGCGCACAGATCTCCTGTCCCTTGCAGAGTTGACTCTATGGCTTGGTGGATGTAAGAAGATTGAAAGAGACTAATAAAGAAGAAGAAGAGTTGGTGGATGTAGCCCCACACTGGGGTGAACCACGTATATCTTGTGTTGTTGTTCTTTATGCAATCTTTTTCATGATGTTTATGTATATATTTGATTAGTGCATTGTTCTTGAGGTGTGATAGGTAGATCCATTTATGATTAGTGCTTTATATATGAATAAATACTATATCTTCTCTGATGCTATGTGCTAAATGATTAGATGTGATTAATCTTGTGTAGTACTGTGCTAATATATTATAAGGGTTAATCTACGATGTGAACAAGAATCATAACTTAATGCATAATGTTGGCTAAGTGCTCTATTAAGTGTTGTAATCGTAGATCTGTGTCCCAGCTAGGTCGTAGACACTTGAGTCCTGCAACCCCCCCTGCTTCGTAGGTGTTGCTGAAAAGGCCAGTAGATAGGGTTTTTTTGGTGCATTTTTGAAGTGTTGAACCCTGGGTTTTCCCCTGTTCCAACAAATGGTTCCGTTGCCAGGACCTGAAACTGTGATTGCTGGGAACTGAAGAAAAGAGAAATCTTTGTGCATATATCTGTTGTTGTAGTGCACAATATTCTACTTGAATTACAAATCTCTGTGCTAAGAAGGAAAGCCAATCTAAAGAAAAGAACTAATATATTAAAGATTTTTGCTCTGGTAAAGGTAAGATGAGTGGAAAGTTTTTCTTTGAAAGTATGAATCTAGGTATGTTTGACAGATTTTGTCCTGGTTTGAAAACTAGGGCACAGCTAGAAGAAAGAAGATTTGTTCTGAATAAATTTGATAGAGATAGTGAAAGATATGTTATTCCTATGCATAGAAAGAATTTTTGGACTAAAAAGTGGATGCAGGACCCTAGAAAGAATTTTTGCAGATTTCAGGTCCATCACTGTGATCCCAGTGCACAGTACAGAAAAGGTTGGGGATCATTTAAAAGAAAGAGAGGATTGACACTATGTTATAGCTGGAGAAGACTGGGACATCTTGCTAAGGAATTCCCTGGTGAAAACTATGAAGAAGGTCAAGAAACTAAGGATATGATAGAGAACCAGAAAGAATCAGAATTTATGTTATTACAGCTAAGAGAAACATTGAATGATCACAAAGACATCAATTTACCAGAGATATTAAAAGAGAAGCAATGTATAGAAACAAGAATAGGAGACTTCGACATAGACTGTGTATTAGATGAGGAAACACACGTGAATGTTATGCCATAAAGAACTTAGGAAATTTTGGGAAAGCCTCTTATGATTCCTTCATTGGGAAGGATAGGATTGTTTAAAGGAAATATGATAACCCTATGTGGAAGAGTTACTAATATACCTATGATTTCCCATGGAACGTCGACCAAAGAAGAATTTGAAGTCATTAAGTTTGTTGAGAACAACACCCCTTTTGCACTTTTGTTAGGAAAGACCTAGATTGAGAAAGATCAGATCTGAAGAAAAGCAGAGGAGGAAGCCATAAAATAGAAAAAACAAGAATTAAGGGACTTCATAGCCAAAAAAATAGAGAGACTAATACAAGAACAAGAGGACAAGTCGAAGCAAAAAAAGGCAAGATATATAGCTGTCGAAGTTGAAAGAATGCAGGAAGGCTTGAAAAACCTGTCCATGCAGGAGAGAAGAGCACCTACCCCAGAAGTAGTAAGAGAAGAAGTATTACCCTTGAACCCTTTGAAAGACCCTCAGTAGTGAAAAGTTACTATGCTAAGAGAATATGAGAATAAGAATGGAAAGAGGAACCCAAACACTCAGATCATAGGAAAGAAGGCCATAAAACTTAGTAAGAAGAAAGAAAATTTAGAAAAACTGCAGGAAGTTCCAGAGAAGACTTTGCAAAAGGCAAGATTGCAGAACTTGAACATCGCCGGAATAGAAGAAAAACGCAGAATGACACTTCACCACGACGAAGATATATGACCATTGGATGTGTCTTGACCGTTAGAATGATGCTCCGGAACTGATAGAAACACAGTTATTGCCGGAAAGATCGCCATTGTATCATTGAGACTATGCCATAACGGATGGAATAGTATTGATTGAGGCATTCCTTCCCATTGGAGGAATCCATTATGACCTTTCTTATTTATCCCGTCAGACATTGTGCCGGGACCACCTTTTTCAAACTAAGATATCTGAGATAACAGAGAAGTGATTGCATACTATGTTGTACTGCCTAAACCTTGCCATCGATTCGATTACCTTGAGTAGCCATTCACCTACCCGAATTATTTTATTACAAGAGTGAATGTCGGGCGAGCATAGCGCGCTAGAGAAATCTATGGAAGAGATTTTGATAGACCTTATGGCTGAGAAAGTCATTTCCATAGGAATACATGCCTCGTCGAATGGAGGATTGCAAGCATCCCCCTCGACTGCACGTCGGTCTAGCCGAACCACGTCTGAGAAAAGAAGACAAGCAAGAAAAGGGCGAAGTGACACCACCAAAGGATCCCCTTACAGAGGCTAAGATGTCAAAGAAAGGGAAGGTTTCTCTGCAGAAACCCTCGGCGTGGAAGAATACATGAGACAATAAGCCTTAGTCACAGAATATACTCACAGTGGACGATATCCAACTCATCACCACAGCTGTAGAAGATGCCTCAGAGGATATCCTGTAGAGACACGAAGTGAAGCAAGAAACACTGTATGATAGAATCAAGAAAGAACTGAAAGACATCCAACAAGATATCCAGTCGAGCTGGGCAATGTCTATTGTGCCATCTTCAACATAGAGTGTAGAATTGGGGGATCAACCCACCCAATTACGCAAATTAACATATGCAACAGAGACTCGACTTTGTTGAGTCCAAGAAAAAAAGCAGCAGGCCACAGAGGCCTTGAAGCAAGAAAAGGAGGAGGCCTTAGAGCATCTTCGGGTTGCGCAACAAGAGAAATATGACCTTCGGTCGAAGTTCGAAGAGGAAAAAGAGAAAATCCAGAAAGAGAAAGACTAGCTGCTTGCAGAGCAGATTGAGGTCAGAGAGGCAGTGACTAGAGCACTTCTCTCTATGTCGGTCTTGGCACATATGTAAGAAGAGATAGTCAAGAGCTAAGTGGGGAAGCTCACTGAGGCCATTCAACAACTTCAAGCAAGAGTAACAGAGCTAGAAATCCACGCAGTGTTGAGCACTCTACAAGAAGTGCAAGATTAGAGGGAAGAAACTGCCAGGAGAGTAGTATAAAGAATCAGGGCATTGGCCTTAGAATGTAAGAAACTAAGTGATTGAAGTGCGCAGACCTATGCGTGCCTTGAAAAATACCCAGAGCTGAGGACATTGGAGGCACAGATCCAGGAGGCGAAACAACATGCGTCGACTGTGCAATCGCAGCTGAAGCCACTTACTGTAGTGGAGAAGATGAAGAGATCACAGGAGCAATGCATATTTCAATAACAAGTCACTACCATCCAGAGCAGAGTTATGGAGGTGACACAAAGACTCTAGCTGGTACAGGATGAAGCCTGCACACTTTTTGAAGATATCGAGGGACAAGGCTCATAGTTGGAACATGTGGCCGCAACAGTGGAACAATGCCTGGAAGGGCCTATCACCAATAAAGTAATTCAGGAGTTCTCCAAGAAGGAGGCTCTAGCAAAGCAGCAAGTTGAGGTAACTCGAGCTAAGCTCAAGGCCTTCAAAGTGGTATTACCCAAATCAGAGTGACTCGCGATGAGTCACAGGTGAGTGTTGGGGGCATGTTGGCCCTCGACCGAGTTTTGAGGAAACGTTGGTCATGTTTGACCATTTTTGGGACTTCGATAGGTTGGTCAAAGATGGAGCGCCCAGGCGAAGCGGAGATCGTGGGATCTTGCCCATTTTGTGGTCTTTTTTGGATTTTAGGGTTTATGTAACGGGTATGGGATGTCGACCCATGGGTTCACCCATGCTTAGGCCTTTTTGTAATGTATAAATAAGTAGCGAAGTGATGTAAGAAGTAGTTACTAGTCATTGATTGGCTTAGTGCATGGCTAGTTGGCTCTGTGCACGAATGTGTTAAGGCTTGCAGAGCTAAGTGTAAGAGTTTTGTAAGTGCTTTGTGCGGAAAGACTGTGTAAGGCTTTGTGCTTTGACCTAATTCGGGGAAGGAGGATCTGGCGAGGTGCATGCAGATCTCCTGTCCCTTGCGGAGTCAGCTCTATGGCTTGGTGCATGTAAGTATATTGAAGACACTAATAAAGAAGAAGAAGAGTCGGTGGACGTAGCCCCACACTGGGGTCAACCATGTATATCATGTGTTGTTGTGCTTTGTGCAATGTTTTTCATGATGTTTATGTATCTATTTTCTTAGTGCACTGTTCTTGAGGTGTGATAGGTAGATCCATTGATGCTTAGTGCTTTATATATGAATAAATACTATATCTTCTCCGATGCTATGTGCTAAATGATTAGACGTGCTTAATCTTGTTTACTACTGCGCTGATCTGTAATAAGGGTTAATTTACGATGTGAATAAGAATCATAACTTAATGCATATTGTTGGCTAAGTTCTCTGTTAAGTGTTGTAATCATAAATCTATGTCCCATCTAGATTGTATACACTTGAGTCCTACAACCCCCCCTACCTCTACCTCGGGTGAGACTTCATATACTTCCCAGGTGTTGCCGAAAGGGCTGGTAGTTAGGGTTTTGTTGGTGCATTGTTGAAGCATTGAACCCCGGGTCTGCCCCTATTCTAATAGGTTACTTTTCATATTTCTGCAAATTGACCTGTTTTGCGGATGGATTTATTGTTGGGATATAATCCCTAGGGAATGTCAACACTGAAGAGGCCACCTCTTGTGTCTCTTCAACTATAGGAATTATTGTGGGTTGATCGTGTTGTTTCTTCAGTACTGGCGCTGAAGCCATTGCTGCCTTTTGTGGTTCCATACTCCTCTACGAATGGTCTCTAAATCGAACTGGGCTCTATAGCTCAGCTCTAAAACGTTGTCTCTCTAACTTTGGCTCTAAAACTTCAGCTCTCTATGCAAATTCTAATCGACAATAAACCTCCCCCGTCGACCCTTTTCTTTCTCTTATACTTGAACACCAGCTGTTAACTTCCCTTCGCGCATAAAATTTCTATCTAATCCACTAGTGCTTTGCATTCATTACCTACCTTAATTCTCCATTAACTCTATATCTTCGATGAATTATCCATTTGATTATGCAATCTATCAAGATCTTTTGGCTAATCTACATTTATTGTTACACAATTCCACTACTTCACCATTATGGTATCTCTTTATTGCACGTCACATCATGGATTGTCTTAAATGCTCTTAATTATCATATATGAAATCTCTTCTTTCTGCTCGTTTTCTTCTCTCTATGCATTTTGGCTTCCCTTATATTTTCACACTTCTACTTTCTTCTTTCTCTTCTACGACAATTTCCTACTAATCTAACTTCTTGGACTTCTGCAACTTTCGACTTCTTCACTGACCAATTTTCTTTCTTTTTCTTGTTTTGCTTGATTTTCTTTCTTTTCCTACCTTTTCCTTCTATAGTACACTATGACACAAGTTATCCTGCATATTTCGTTTAGTGTGCGGAAGGACAACCGTCCATGTACAGTTTCAGTTGACTCCCATTCACTAGTCCTTCCATGACTTGTCCATCCAACTGTTTCAGTTGAGCAACGCCTACTTATATTATGTATTTGATCATGTATGGTCCTAACTAGTGTCATAAATTTCTTAGGATGTTGTAAGAACTTATTTTCATATAGCAGTACTAGATATCCTATCTGGAACTTCTTCTTCTCGATGTGTCTATCATGCTACACTTTTTCCCGTGCCTTCTGTACTTGTTGATGGAACCCTGAAACAAATCGGTCTTCCTCTAGTATCAGTAATTGTGATAGTATTTCTTATATTGCGTCGAAATCCATAAGGTATGGCATCGCAACAATGTGTATACTCATTACAATAAATTTCATGGGCATTAGTGCTTCCTAACCATATGCTAATCTAAAAGGTGTCTAACCTGTCAACTTCTTGCATGTAGTTCTATAGACCCATAACACTGCATGGATTCTTAATTCCCAGTCATCCCATCCTATATTACATACCTCTATCAATGCATTCTCTGGTATATTATTGAATGCCTCCATTGTTCCATTATCTTGAGGGTGATACATGTTAGGACTCATAAATGTCACATTTATATCCTCTTTTCCCTTCACCATTCCTTTCATTTCATGGTCCTAATAAACCTTTTATCATACAATTTCCATAATGATATTTGGGTTTCTCCTTATTATTTTTCATTGTATTCATTTTAGTATTATAAGTGAATTTGTGATTAAATATTATAAATTAACACATTTTCATTATATATGAAGGTTGGATGAGTTTGATGATGTGTGCAGTGATATTGGAAGAGTTCAACAAAGTTAACATTCACCACCTATCCTCAAATTCGAATTACATCTTCAAACTTGAAGATTTGAAAGAGGGAAGATCATGGAAGATTTGGTTGGCATATCTTATCTAAGATATGTGAGACATGTGTGGAGGATTTGAAGGGATCATATCTTGTAATAATGGGAAAGTAGTTGAGAGTGGTTGAGAGAATAGTGGATCTATCATTATGACACTCATGTATATAAGAGAGTGTTCTCTCTTCATTTGGGGGGAGTTAGGGGAGGATGTAATTCATAATTTAGTATTGTAATTAGGAGAAGGGAATTCTTAGCTTTGATTCTTCCATTTTTATTCTTTCATGCTTTGTCATTTGATTCTTGTAATATAATTTGACACTGATTTATTGTGTGAGCTCACATATGTCTTTTGTCATTCAACTCTTCACATGTTGTATTGCTTTCCTAGATTAATTTCCTGCTTTCCTAGATTAATTTCATTTCAACAATTTAGATTAGATTACTTCTACTTCAGTCCTAAATATATAGTGCATGTGATTCATAAGCCTAAAAACCTCATATTGACAAATTAAATAGTTGAGCAAGTACTACAACCAAATTAAATGACAATATTTCAGCCTAACATTTTGGTGTTGTTGCCTAGGAATCACGATGGATTGATGTTTAGTTTGAATTTTCATGCAAGTGTGATTAGTCATGCTCCTAACGCTGAGGTGACATATGGGTAAGGGCATGTAGGGAGTGTTTCAATTCCTGCAAGTGTAATTCTAGCAATTTCAATTTTGCAATTTTAGCTGGGGGGGGGAGGGAACTTATATTCACTACATACCATTATTCCATTTTACCATCTCATCATTCCATTTATGATTCAATAACATTTATTTTCCAATGACACTTTGTTGCATTTCGATTGATATACATATTGGCATAATTCATAAAGATAAAGAAATGCTTTCTTATACACAATGATGCTTTCTTATGCACATTGATAGCTTATTATTTCCAGTAAGTATATGGCTAAATTATTGCAGCAAGAAAATAAATAAGTGAAATGAATGTTGTTAACACAAGAACCAACATCTTTTGTATTCATGGTTGTCACACAAGAACCAACCATAAGAAAATTTCACATGTTGTTACACATATTTCACATGCTTTTACTCTTGTATCTCATACCTTGGAAACATTCATTATTAAAAGGACATTATCAATCAAATCCATAGTTTAAATGCCAAAAATTCTTAAGAAGATCCATGCATGGTTGCATGAGGACATGCAACACGTTGAGTTGGGGGGTATGTTAGGACTTAGAAATGTCACATTTATATCCTCTTTTCCCTTCACCATTCCTTACATTTCATGGTCCTAATAAACCTTTTATCATACCATTTCCATAATGATATTTGGGTTTCTCCTTATTATTTTCCATTGTATTCATTTTACTATTATAAGTAAATTTGTGATTAAATATTAGAAATTAACATATTTTCGTTATATATCAAGGTTGGATGAGTTTGATGATGTGTGCAGGCATATTTGAAGAGTTCAACAAAGTCAACATTCACCACCTATCCTCAGATTCGAATTACATCCTTCAAACTTGAAGATTTGAAGAGAGAAGATCATGGAAGATTTGGTTGGCATATATAATCTAAGATATGTGAGAGATGTGTGGAGGATTTGGAGGGATCATATCTTTTAATAATGGGAAAGTAGTTGAGGTGGTTGAGAGAATAGTGGATCTATCATTATGACACTCATGTATATAAGAGAGTGTTCTCCCTTCATAATTGGAGGATGTTATTCATAATTGGAGGGATGTAATTCATAATTTAGTCTTGTAATTGGGAGAAGGGGATTCTTAGCTTTGATTCTTCCACATTCTTTATTCTTTCATGCTTTTGTCATTTGATTCTTATGTAATATATTTTGAGATTGATTTATTGTGTGAGCTCACATATGTCTTTTGTCATTCAACTCTTCACATGTTGTATTGCTTTCCTAGATTAATTTCCTACTTTTTCCCTATTTAGTATTTCAATGCTTTCCTAGATTAATTTCATTTCATAATTTAGATTAGATTACTTCTGCTTCAGTCCTACATATATAGTGAGTGTGTTCTAACCCATTAAAGCCTACAAACCTTGGATTGACAAATTAAATAGTTGGGTAAAGTACTACAATGGAATTAAACAACAATGTTTTTACCTAATAACAATACAGGAGTACTCTTTTGATGTTGAATCTGGAACTCTTCTATTAATGTTGAAATTGTCTTGTTCAAAAAATGAATCTGATCATTTCATAAGTACTTTAGGACACCAAAATATTGTAACTATGTTCTCAATTAAGAATCATGCAATTGTCTCTCCCATCTTTATGTCTGTAAACTAGTTCTACCTGCCCATATTGTTAAGTAGTCTGTCACAATAATTATGTACTTGGATCCTGATCTCCTCACTAGTCGATTAATTGGTTCGATAAAATCCATTTCCATTTTATTAAATTCACATGAAATTTATTTATGGATTCAAATGCATATCATACCTTCGCAATGACCTTCCTACTCTATGAAAAACATCACAGCTCTGATAATATTCCTTAGCATTATTATAGATGGTGGGTTGCCATAGCCCTGCATGCAATATCTTACGCATTGTTTCCTTTCACACGTGTAATGTGAACTCTGTGATTCCATCATTACCTCTGCTAAGATCCTTGTTCTTTCATTTTCTAGCACACATTGTCGTAGTATCCCATCTACACCTAAGTTATATATATTCCTGGTGATCAACTAATAATCCATTGCTTTAACCACTAGTTGTTTCTTCTATGCTACTATCATGTCGGATGGAGCAATTCCTATACTAAAACTGGACAATTTTTTAAAAGTGGTCATCTACCATTTGAACTGATAATAAATGTGCATCTAGTAAACTATCATCTATATTCCCCGCGTCTTCTCCTATTAGTATCCATGAAAAATGGTATGGTCATGCATTCAGTTTCCATGGCCTCCTGATAACTTCAAAATCGCCTCACGGAACAATGTAATAATACTGTAGATTCCCCAACAGTTTGTTCACTAGGTATCTAAGCCGCAGTGGTATGTATACATCTTGAAGTGGGACCCCAACAAGTAGTGTTTGAACTTATACAAGGCATAAGACATTTCCAAGACTTCCCTTTAAGCCGTCGTGTAATTCTTCTCAGCATAGGATAGAACTGCACCAAGCTCTATAGACAATGTGTCCACATGAACATGAAACTCTTTTGACCAATGGGAACACCAGAATGAGCGTAATTACTAAATTTTGCTTCAATACATCCAGAACACATTGACCCAATATTCATTCCAATGAAACTTATCTTCTTTCTTCAATGGAATTTTTTCCATTTGATCTTTAATCTGTGCATGACCTTTAATAAATTTCTTGTAATATCACCTTGTATGATGACATTGATCTCAAGTTGTCTCCTTGCTTACGTTGGTGGTGGAAAAATTAACAACTTCTTATATCTTGGTTGGATCAACCAACAAACCTGCTTGCATACCACATGACCACAAATATCTAAACAATGTAAAATAGAATTTCTTCAAATTTAATGATATATGATATTGTTTGCATCTATCAAGCATCAATCATAGAGTTTCTATGGGATATTTAAATAGGATAAATATAGTCCAATCATCTAAATACAATTCAATAAACTTATGAATAAATTCCTTAAGAATTCTGACACCTACTCTAGAAAACCTGATAGGTAAAATCTTTTAGCTTAGGCTGACATCACTGTGTACCAGAATCTTCCCCATTTGGTCACAAATGTTGTCTTATAATACGTCTTCTAGTGCAATGTGTATTGTGGGTATCTTGAAAGACATGGGTGAATGAGTGACCTCCTTCCCTCTACATTTCTAACACTTAATATGTAAGGGGTTGGAAAAGGTTGTGTAAGCATGCATGGATTCCAACTTCCTTAGGTCTACCAAAAGAAATTTTAATACCCACGTTTTCTTATATTCAGCTACCATTGGGCTTATCCATTTTATATGATTCCATCCTCCAACATCATATCAATTTATGCTTTCACTTTATTCTTATACACATGATTCAGTCTGTAAGGTCTCTATCTTACTAGCTTAATGTTGGGTTTTAATGAGATATTCATTTCACTTAATTCCCCATCTATTTGCTTATTCTCTGAAAAGGTTGTCAAAAAGATATTGATACTCACGCAATAGGTATGCAATCTTTTCAACATTCTCATCGTTCGGTGGTCACAAAACATTTGTGAACTTAGATTCCTCTTTTGTGACAATATTCACTTTTTTCACCCCTAATAACTTTTCATATGCATTGGATTCAACTTATAGACCTACTATGGCGCGTTCCCCTTTAGTCTCTGGTACTTGCACCTTTCTTGGATCATCTTTCTCTTTATATTATTCAGTAACATTGTAACATTCCCTGGTAGTTCGGACTCTGATAGATTCTCTGCAGTACACACATAGGTTACTATTTCTAGCTGTTTTATTCCATACCAAATGTTACATCTAATGACTTGTAGAGTACGTATCTACTAAAAATTTTATTTCGGCTTCAAACTAAATGTTGCAGCAAAATTCGGGTAGACTCTTCCTAGTCACATTGTCCCTCTACAGTTCTAGCTCTAGATACTAGTTCTTGGGAGCTATCTCAAGTATATGTGTGAATTTGTGCATCCATTCCTACTTTGGAACCCGTCTCCAAGTTGTCATACATTACGCAATATGATCTGTCTGAATTATCATCCTTATATACTTGTGCACAATTACTTCTGTTCCAAATCTAATCTACATCATCCTTTTACAATGTTTCCAATCTACTATTCCTTCCTTATGTGTATCCCACCATCTAAGTGAGGTTCTCCGGTGCAAAATATAATGCACCAACAATATTTTTTGTTCCGGTATATGCAACTCAAAATATTTGAAAAAAACTTTACCTCAATTAATCCATCAAACTTTGGTGTATCATGTACCTTTGTTTTGATCCATCGCAAAGATCAAGTAATGTGAGAACATATTCTGGTCGATACTTCATGCGGCAGATGCTTGCCAATGTTCAAGTCCTTCCTTCGAGTCTGATGCACAAGGGATACTCCTTATCCAACTAAGTGCACCATTTGCAGTAGTATTGATGTTGTCATCCATGGGCATGGTCATATTATACAAGTTATCAATTTATTTTCTTGCGGGATCCACATACATTCCTACCTTTGTGGGGTGACCTTTAAGCCTCCTCCTTCAAAAATCGTTTCTCTCTTCTTCAAGTTAATAATCACTTGGTGGTCAAAGTCCCAATCTGATCTGAGCAATGTTGGATACGGTTGACAGTTATCCAAGATATCAATGACCTCAAAGTTGGCTATGTTGCGCACTCCATCTATGTTAACAAGTACTCCCACCAGTCTCAGGTCGATATTATGTTATGATGATTAGGCAGACTCAAATGAATAGTTGACAAAACTAGATTTGGTTTTCCATCATTTCTCATGTGTCTTGGAGAACGATGACATATGATCTAAATCCCAAGATGACATTATCCGTAATCATACTCTCTGACTAGCACTTAATTTTAATTCTTTGTTTGTCCTCTTTTTTTGCAATACTTGGTTCATTGTTCTGTGTGTCGTAGGTACTTATATGTCTTGGGTGTACTACTCGATCATCCTGCGTAGTGCATTCAACGTTGTTTCATCCTTCATCGATTATAAAAATCTTTAGAAAATGTTCAAAGTACTTACCATTTCAATTGGCCTTTATGGGATGGTGCAATCATAAATTGATGGCATATCATATATTGATGGCATCTTTTACGTTGATGCTATCCAATCTAGTTCTAGTATTTCCTTCCTAACTAGCAGTATGTCTCTTTCTCTTTTTGTGGATTAAAGGCTAGCATAGGCTCAACTACTTTCCTAATCCATTTCTATTTACTTTCCTTTTCCATTTGCATGCAGATTGAGAATTCTCATTCCTCTGCACGTAACAACATATAATATGGGATGATCATCGTTGCTAGCGGGGGAAAATATCCCTATACTAGGTCTAGGTACATGCAGAACACTAAATTCCACCCAAAAAGAAATTTGTTATACTCTTAAGCTAGCCCAAAACTATCTAAAATGAATGACATGAGAGAGGAAATAAGGTCAATGTGTGCACCTTTGGTATACGGTGGCATGAATCCTCTTCTCGCTAAACTTCTGAATTGTGAGTCCCCTCCCAAAGTTGACCTACAAAATATTAGCAATAATCTTTCAAAACATACAATCTCTACTTATTACTTTCAATGTTCATATATAGACCTAAATGCATAAATAAATCAAAGCATATAGACATAATGTTTTGGGATGGGAATGAACTCTTTTATTCAATATTAAGATCATAAAGATTACAACCTTCATCAACAATTACTCCATGAACCAGGTCCAGGATCCTCTATCGTGTCTCCAAGTGAATCAATCCCATGCAAGATTCTCACAACCAACTTATCACTTGGGAAAGGAAAAATGGTTATTATAGGGAGAGAAAGGATTGGAGGGAGAGGTTGAGGACAAAACTTAGAATAGGATGCAAAACTTGGGCTAAGAAGGGAAAGGTATTTGCACTTAGCTTTCTTATTCTCTTCTTGTCTTTCAAATGAGGGCAGAAGACCTCTTATGAGAGAGAAAACCATGGTTATTGAGTTTGAGGATGTGTTACATTATTTTTTCGTCATCCACAGCAAGTCGTTAATGATGTAAACCTATCTATTGCATTTAGAGGGGTCACAATGGCCTAAGTTCTGAGAGAAGGGAGAAGAATTTTTCACGAGAAAAGAAGTTGCATTTTCTATGTAAAACCTTATAAAGAGAAATTTCCATAGGTTGCTATATATAGAAGTCTTGGAAGTAATAAATTCCAGCGAGTTGCTATAGCCAGTGTGAGAACTTTCTATGAGTTGCTATATAGCTAAGTGGAAATTCCGATGCGATAGGAGAAAAAGCGATGCGGTTTCTCGAATTTTCTAGGAGGAGAAGCTTCTTGGGTGAGGTGGCATCGAGCGGTTTGAATCTTACTCGCTTTCATGATTTTAGTGGGATCATCCTAACTTCCTCATCTTATCCTTTTCAACTTATAAAGGAGAAGAGTTCTCATGGAGGTTAGGTTTGGTAAGCTTTTGTGAGCTTGAGCTTGTGGTTTTCTTTGTCCAGATAGATTGTGGCGTGGGTTCATAGCTTTTGTGAGCTTGAGCTTGTGGTTTTCTTTGTCAAGATAGATTGTGAGCAGCTATCAGATCTATGGTCTCAGAATTCTTGGATTCAAAGTGTGTGGGGAGCGAAGGACAGTTGGAAGGGACCTTACGACATCAAGGCAATGGTTGTAATCTCTCTTTCACATTTAATATGATACAGTAATACGATTCTTTCCTATAAAGCTTGTTTTGTTTTATTGTATGATTCATTGATCACATACATAGGTTTATATTGAGTTTATGCTATCACTATCATTTTGGTTGGTTTGTGTTGTTTTGATATTGACTACACAAGATCACTGGAGTGAAGCGGGAGCAACAAAGACTATAGGAAGCGATTATAAGGTATGTTACTTATTCTAGCCTCTTAGTAAATTCAATATTTAAAACTTAAGGAAAGCGTCCTATTCTGTCATATTTTGTTCTAGATCCAGGTGGATCTAGGGAGATCGGTTTGTGTCCGCACTTACGGATTTATCCATAAACAGGATGGGATACAATGGGTAAAATGGTTGGGAAACCCTCAATAGCCTGTAAACTCCACCAAATTCCTTGCAATTTTATATTTTTTTGCAACTTTTGGAGGTAAACACATGCTAACTAGTATGTAGCTCGCATATGTATGTGAGATAACTAGTATGAAACACGTGTGTGTACGCGGTATATCAGTTCAACAAGGTGCGTAAATTTTCCAAAAAATAGTTTTTTAAGAAGAAGCCTTAGCAGTATTTTGGAAAAATATGTAAGTGGAAAGACCAATGCCATGTATGCATAGGTAAGGCATTTTTAGACTTTAACAGTCATGCTCCTCGATTGTTATCATCTATAGGTTCTGGTTCTAATTCTAATTCCATCTTTCTTTCCATTTCACTATCAGTTGAGGATAGTATTTTGTTGCATGGTCCAATGTTATGTAGTATGTGGACGTCGTGTAAGGATTTGGACAATCTCTTGTTAAATGTCCCAGTTGATTGCAATTATAACAAATAATCGGTCCTCTACCTCCTCTACCAAATCCACCTCATCCTTGACCTCTGTTGAATCCTCCTCGTCCACCATGGCTAAGTCCTCTCAAAGTATTGTACTAAGGAATTCCTCTTTATTCTGTTGCATTTTATTCTTTAATTATGTATGCATCTAAAGTTCACTCTCTCATCAAGTCAAATGCGTGACAATATTTCTCATCATGTCCTACAGATTTGTAAAAATTACAGAATAAATTCTTGGGTGTACTCTGGTACTTTTTCAATAACAGAAAAGAAGTAGGATGATGTCCCCATGTCTTGCATATTTAACAATTTCCTACTCCTCTTGCCAATGGGTTCGGTTCTCTTGTCGCCATATGCTACACAAATGTTGGACATTCTTCCTTACGATGGACTTCTGTCTTACATGTAATACACCAAAATTGTTCATGATTTTTATTTTCCTTCATTATTTATGACAACTGAATCATTAGCATAGCTAACTGTGATTGTATCTGTTCCATTATTGCACCATATCCTACGAGAGATGCTTCTAAATTCATCGTTATTTATAATGATTCAAGCTATGGTGTGACCTTTTGTTGTGTCAACAGACAGTGAATGTGCGACAACAAACTTGTAATAAATCATTATCGATGTTGTTCATCAGGAATATGAAATGTTAATATACCCATCACATATTTAAATCTTTGATCATAATACCAAACTATCTCATTCTATACTTGCTTAATCTCTTTCATCTCTGTGATATACTAAGATTCAGATCTCGACTTCCGAATATTCTTTAACAATGCTTTTCCAATATCTACCAAAGTTCTTAGTTGTTATGCCGATGTAGTAGTATAATACTTCATGTACCATAGCAGTGCGTGACCTTCTAAACGTCGTGACTAACTAAAAAATATTCGTTTCCTCATCCTGGACATTCTTCATAGTTCATATTGTATCACATACAAACACATACTGCTCTAGGTCCTCTGACCCTGCTCCATGGAATTCAAGCATTCTTAATGTATGATATATTATTTCCATTGTATTCTATGTAGTACTTACCTTTGGTGATGTTGACTGACTCTGGTTCATTGTGCTACTTCAACTATTCTGACTTCCTCCACTAACTAAAATTTCTCTTGAAAAAGTTATGGTTTTTTCTTCAGATTTGGGTGATGCACACATGTTCGTGAGTTCAATAAAAATTTCGATATGAGATGGAGATGGAATTCCTTAACCTATTAGACTATACTGAGGATCCATTTATTTCTCTTTCCTTTCTCTATATGGTGTGATATGAAGTACTACGCAAGGGTCTCTTTTCTCAAACACTATGTGATGCTCTTTTCTCTTAGCCATAGCCTCCTGCTTACTATACCTAAACCTTTTCCCACAGTGAAATACTCCAATATCTCCATCTAAGTCAGTGTCTTTATCTCTCAACATCCTCAATCCATCCAATCCTTATTCATCCTTTTCCACTCTCAGACCATCCTCTGGTCATCCCCTAGTCCCCCTATGTGTGTAGAGGCACCTAGCAGTCATATTCCATATTCATAAAATTCTTTTCGCACAACAACATTTTTATCCAGGTAGACAATGCACTCAAATATATTCCACACGGACCCTTGAAAAATTCCCTCTCTGTGACACTATAATACTCGGTACAATCTATTGCAAACTCTATAATGTAACCCCCCAATATAGTATTCAAACAAAAATCAAATGCTCGAGAAACTTTATTACTTACTGTATTAAACTCTCTGATCAATTTAGGGGTCCATTTTCTCATATCTTCAACTCAATATCTCCCAACCTTCTCCACTAGCCTTTCTAACCATTCAATCAAAATTATCAGAAATTCACCAAATAAGATTTCATGAAGATATTTGAATACATACCTTTGCAACCATTATTCTTCGCTGAGCCGCGAGTTCCTATTTTATTCTCTAAAAAATTCTCATTGCTTCCTCTCTAGCCATTAGGTGATCTCTTACTTATTTGGCCTCCAAAACATTCCCCTCAATTAAAGTTCTCGGTCCTGACAATGGAACCATTTGTTGGAACGTAGTGGGAAGACCTGAGTTAATCATCAATATACCAAAAAAACCATTAGTCACCGACCCTTTAGGAATCACCTGCAAGAAAGTGAAGTCTCAACTGAGGCATCTAAAGGGGCTGCAGGAACCAAGCTTTTGCAGGGATGAGGGGAAGTGAGCATTCTACATGTCTTTAATGACAATCTACTCCCATGCACAGTTTCCATTCATTAAAAGTTACTTATCATGTGACATACCCTATGTGTGACATTACTTTACTTGAAATTCATTCATTTACTAGTTACTTTAGTGCGTGACAATATAACATAATATATGAATAACACATTCAACATACTTAAGCATTTATCATCATTACACCATAACATTAAACATCATAACATGAAAAGACAACACATCACAACACACGAGTTTAAGATGGTTCACCCAGCTTGGGAAACATCCACAACAATTGGATTCTTATATTAGTCATTGATAATATTCTTACAACTATGAATTCCATTACAAAATATGCAACAGTAACATTACCCAAACCCGCCTATCCGTTCTGCTTCAATGCGATCCTACCTCTGAAAACCTCAGTCATAACACTCGATCACTTAGCCAAAAAATCAACTCATGCACAATTCACCTTAACCTCTCATCCCTCGAACCCCTTATCTACCCCGTCACTTTACATATTTATACATCAAAATAGGGCTAATCCCGTTACAATGTGGAAAAACTATCCCCAAAATCCTAACTACTTTCTGCCTTTTACACGTCGCTCCATCACGCTTCCTCCTTTCGCACGCTTTGATTAATTAAATTCCACTCTTGTCACGTGCTCTGGTCCATCTTCTAATTTCCTTTTATTCTTTGAATTATTTTGGCACAGATCCCAAAACTTAACCACAACTTATCCAAAATGCCTAACCAACACTGAGATTCCAAGATTGGGAACTTTGGTGAGATGCCAAGGTTGGGAACACCTTTGGTGAGATACCAAAGTTTTGACTTTGGTGAGAGACCAAGGTTGAAGTAATTAGTGAGAGACCAAGGTGATACTTTTCACAAAGAGATATCAAAGAAGGACTTTTTCTAGTGTGGAGTCATTGGAGAGTGTAGAAGCAAAGACAAATTTTTTCTTACACTAATGTGAGACATTGTCAGATTGATCGAGAGGATTTATCTGAGACAAATATAGTTGGATCACGAAGGAATATGATTCAAGGAGATCTTGGATAGGTGGAGAAGGAATTCCATATAGATATATAGGCAAAGGAAGAGATATAACAATAGTATAGTAGAAGGATTATTCGTCACAAACATTGCAGGTGTTTTAGAATAATCACATAGATCGTACGGGTTTTAGCCTTACAATCACACTGATTTCATGGGTGTCTGCATAGAATTCATGCAGTTTTTTTTAATACAATAGGTTTTGCAACAGATCAACCAGTCATTTGCATATGTACTTTCTCTATTTCGTATTTGGTTCATTTTCCCAGTAAGGGAGCCCTTGTAAGCTTTGAAGTTATTTGAATGATAAGATTAGTTAATGGGTAGAATATCTTTGTGTATTCTGCATGATATTTTTGGTTTCCATTATTTCTTCTACTAGATTTATTTGAGTTGAATATTTTAGTAGTTTTTTTTTTTTTTTAGATGATAACTTGATTTGTAGTAAGGAAATCATTAGATAACAATATACTTAGGTTCTAGAGTAAGGAAATTTCAACATGGTATCATAGCTTGAAATCAAGATGGTATCAAAGCGTGATATCATGATGGTATCAGAGAGCATGCTCTGAGAGGAAGCCATATCTTAGGTAAAAACTACATGTCTATTGTATCAGGAGTTTTGTTGTGGGTGTTTGAAGGACCAAGCAAATATCCACTATCTTTTGTAGTAGATCTATCATATCTGAAGGAGATCTTAGCATATCTATAAACCAATAGGATAAAATCAAAGGACATATTTTAGGGAAACAGTTGTACTTCAGTTGGGTCTGTCACCACGGAAAACACATGTATTTTTGTTATAGGTCGTGTGGAACAACGTGGGTATAAGTGTAATAGTTGCACTGTTATCATAGATAGGGTCAGAAGAGGCCATACATGTCAGTACAAGGGAAGTTTCAGTAGTAGATAGAGGCCTTTGTAGCAGGGAGAGAAACCCCAAGGAAAAGTGTGGGAAGTCAGCTAAGGAGGCATATGACAACATCCAACCTCAAGTTTTCCTTATTCATCACTTCTGTTTGGAGCAAAGAAGGATTTTTTCTCAATTTATTAAGCAATGAAGGATCATGACTTAAGGGGATCTCATATGGGTGAAGAATGACCTTCATCTAGAGATCATGGGATGACATATCTATATATAAAAGTGGTATAGAACAAGGAGAAGGTAGCTCTAAAGGTTGAGCAGCTCAGAGGGAGTCAGACTTTAGGTTCAAGTGGGAAGGATCATCCTTCCACATCTTTCAAGAAAGAGTCATGGTATGATATGGTCATGCAGGATGCTCAGAAGAAGGAGGCTTCTATCAACATGATCAAAGGGAATTCTTCAAATATAGGTCTAAATGAGATTGTAGGGATAGCTTCTATGTCAGAGGGAGCAACCAATTAGGTGGATTGGAGAGAAACCATGGTAGTGGATCTAGTAGCAAAGACACAACCAACTCTAGGTGGGAGAAGTACCTTCCTCACTAAGAGGGAGTGTTGATGCATGTAGCATTAGACAGGTACTTCCACATGGGCTTGGTGTCTAACATGTGTAAATTGTCCAAGGTAATTTACTTTAATTAAAGTAATTATTAAAGTAAAGTGATTTTTATTAGTAAGTTGAGTTTTATTTAAGGAAATGTTTTAATTAGAATTAGTGAATTAAATAATAACCATTGATCTCAAGTGAGGTGAGAAGC
>SNQJ01S0037874.1:104754-115665 GCA_010110895.2 Picea sitchensis
ATCTGTAGATTCCCCCCCCCCCAACACTGGTTTGTTCACTAGGTATCTAAGCACAGAGTGGTATGTATACATCTTGAAGTGGGACCCCAACAAGTAGTGTTTGAACTTCTGCAAGGAATAAACTATTTCCAAGAATTCCCTTTCTGTCGTCGTGTAATTCTTCTCAGCATAGGATAGAACTGCACCAAGCTCTATAGACAATGTGTCCACATGAACATGAAACTCTTTTTGCCAATCTGGGAACACCAGAATGAGCGTAATTACTAAATTTTGCTTCAATACATCCAGAACCTGTTGACAATATTCATTCCACTGAAACTTATCTTCTTTCTTCAATAAATTTTCCATTTGATCTTTAATCTGTGCATGACCTTTAATAAATTTCTTGTAATATCCTGTATGACCCAACATTGATCTCAACTGTCTCACTGATTCAGGTGGTGGAAAATTAACAACTTCTTATATCTTGGTTGGATCAACCAACAAACCTTGCTTGCATACCACATGACCTAGAAATATCCCAAACAATGCGCAAAAAATAAATTTCTTCAAATTTAATGATATATGATATTGTTTGCATCTATCAAGCATCAACCATAGAGTTTTTATGTGATATTTCAATAGGATAAATATAGTCCAATCATCTAAATACAATTCAATAAACTTATGAATAAATTCCTTAAAGGCTACGACACCTACTCTAGAAAACACAATAGGTAAAATCTTTAACCCAAATGACATCACTGTGTACCAGAATCTTCCCCATTTGGTCACAAATGTTGTCTTATGTCTGTCTTCTAGTGCAATATTAATATTATGGTATCTTGAAAAGACATCAGTGAATGAGTAGGCCTCCTTCCCTCCTACATTTTCTAACACTTAATATGTAAAGGGGGTTGGAAAAGGATAATGTAAACATGCATCGTTCAACTTCCTTAGGTCTACAAAAATTTTAATACCCCCTGTTTTCTTATATTCAACTACCATTGGGCTTATCCATTTGGAATCCGTGATTGGATCAATGATACCGACTTCTATCATTCTGTGAAGCTCCACTTTAAATTTTTCTTTGTACTTCAGATTTAATCTGTAAGGTCTCTATCTTACTAGCTTAATGTTGGGTTTTAATGAGATATTCATTTCACTTAATTCCCCATCTATTTGCTTATTCTCTGAAAAGGTTGTCAAAAAGAGATATTGATACTCACGCAATAGGTCTGCA
Organism: Picea sitchensis; assembly: GCA_010110895.2. NCBI lineage: Eukaryota > Viridiplantae > Streptophyta > Pinopsida > Pinales > Pinaceae > Picea > Picea sitchensis. Next base: position 105,977 of record SNQJ01S0037874.1, read on the forward strand.
ATCTTTTCAACATTCTCATCGTTCCAGTAGTCACCAACATTTGTGAACTTAGATTCCTCTTTTGTGACAATATTCACTTTTTTCACCCCTAATAACTTTTCATATGCATTGGATTCAAGTTATAGACCTACTATGGCACGTTCCCCTTCAGTCTCTGGTACTTGCACCTTTCTTGGATCATCTTTCTCTTTATATTATTCAGTAACATTGTAACATTCTAGTAGTTCATGGACTCTGATAGATTCTCTGTGCACACTACACATAGGTACTATTTCTAGCTGATTTTATTCCATACAAATATTACATCTAATGACTTGTAGAGCTGTATCTACTAAGGGTGACTCGGCTTCAAAACTAAATGTTACCTTAAAATTTCAGGTGAGCTCTTCCTAGTCTGTTGTCCCTCTACACAGTTCTAGCTCTAGATACCAATTCTTTGGAATCATATCAAGTGTATGTATGAACCTGTGCATCCATTCCTTCTTCGGCACCTGTCTCCAAGTTGTCATACACTATGAAATATGATTCGTCAGAATTATCATCCTTATATACTTGTGCACAATTACTTCTGTTCCAAATCTAATCTACATCATCCTTTTACAGTGCTTCTAATCCTCTATTCCTTCCTTATGTGTATCCCACCATCTAGCTGAGGTTTCTCTCAGTGCAAAATATAATGCCAACAATATTTTTTGTTCAGGTATATGCAACTCAAAATATTTGAAAAAAGAACTTACCTCAATTAATCCATCAAACCTTGGTGTATCATGTACCTTTGTTTTGATCCATCGCAAAGATCAAGTAATGTGAGAACATATTCTGGTCGATACTTCATGCGACTGGTGCTGCCAATGTTCAAGTCCTTCCTTCGAGTCTGATGCACAAGGGATACTCCTTATCCAACTAAGTGCACCATTTGCAGTAGTATTGATGTAGTCATCCATGGGCATGGTCATATTATACAAGTTATCAATTTATTTTCTTGCGGGATCCACATACATTCCTACCTTTGTGGGGTGACCTTTAAGCCTCCTCGTTCAAAAATCATTTCTCTCTTCTTCAAGTTAATAATCACTTGGTGGTCAAAGTCCCAATCTGATCTGAGCAATGTTGGATACGGTTGACAGTTATCCAAGATATCAATGACCTCAAAGTTGGCTATGTTGTGCACTCCATATATGTTAACAGATACTCCTACCAGTCTCCCGATCGATATTATGTTATGATGATTAGGCAGACTCAAATGAATAGTTGACAAAACTAGATTTGGTTTTTCCATCATTTCTCATGTCTGTCTTGGAAGAACATTGACATATGATCCTAAGTCCAAGATGACATTATCCATGTCATACTCTCCTATTTGCGCACTTAATTTTAATTCTTTGTTTGTCCTCTTTTTTTGCAATACTTGGTTCATTGTTCTGTGTGTCGTAGGTACTTATATGTCTTGGGTGTACTACTCGATCATCCTGCGTAGTGCATTCAACGTTGTTTCATCCTTCATCGATTATAAAAAAATCTTTAGAAAATATTTCAAAGTACTTACCATTTCAACTGGCCTTTATGGGATGGTGCAATCATAAATTGATGGCATATCATATATTGATGGCATCTTTTACGTTGATGCTATCCAATCTAGTTCTAGTATTTCCTTCCTAGCTTACTGATATGTCTCTTTCTCTTTTTGTGGATTAAAGGCTAGCATAGGCTCAACTGCTTTCCTTACCCATTTCTCAACCCCCTTTCCCTTTTCCATTGCATCTGGTCCAATTCTCATTCCTCTGCACGTAACAACATATAATATGGGATGATCATCGTTGCTAGCAGGGAAAATCCCCCTATACTAGGTCTAGGTACATGCAGAGCACTAAATTCCCTTAAAAGACTGTTATACCCTTAAGCTACCCCAAAACTATCTAAACTGAATGACATGAGAGAGGAAATAAGGTCAATGGGTGCACCTTTAGTCCTTGCAGCTGGCATAGATCTCTTTCTCCCTTGCCGCTTCCTAGATTGTGAGTCTCCTCCCAAAGTTGACCTACAAAAATATTAGGAAAACAATGCTACAAAACATACAATCTCTATTTATCACTTTCAATGTTCATATATAGACCTAAATGCATAAATAAATAAAAGCATATAGACATAATGTTTTGGGACAGGAATGAACTCTTTTATTCAATATTAAGATCATAAAGATTACAACCTTCATCAACAATTACTCCATGAACCAGGTCCAGGATCCTCTATCGTGTCTCCAAGTGAATCAATCCCATGCAAGATTCTCACAACCAACTTATCACTTGGGAAAGGAAAAAGGGTTGTATAGGGAGAAAGGATTGGAGGGGAAGGTTGAGGCCAAAACTTAGAATAGGATGCAAAACTTGGGCTAAGAAGGGGAAAGGATTTTTGCATAGCTTTCTTATTCTCTTTCTTGTCCTTTCAAATGAGACCCGAAGACCTCTTTTTATATGAGAAAAATATGGTTATTCAGTTTGGGGATGTGTTACACATTATTTTCGTCATCCCTATGATCGTTAATGATGTAAACCTATCTATTGCATTTAGAGGGGTCACAGTGGCCTGAGTTCCTGAAGAGAGAAGGAAGAAGAACTTTTCCTGAGAAAAGAAGTTGCATTTTCCTATGTAAAAAAACTTTTCCCCGACATGAAAAGAAGTTGCATTTTCCTATGTAAAAACCTTATAAAGAGAAATTCTCGCAGGTTAAGTTATATAGGCATGGTGCGGAAATGACAAATTCCCCAGGTTGCTATATAGCCAGGGTGCTTAACTCTTCCTCAAGCTATATAGCTAGGTGCTGGAAATCTACAAAGACGCGGGGAAAAACGCATTGCCGAATTTCTAGGAGGAGAAGCTTTGGGTGAGGTGGCATCCAACGGCTTGATCACTTCATGATTTAGTGGGATCATCCTAACCTCCTCATCCCATCTTCTTCAAATTTTATAAAAGGAGAAGAGTTCTCATGAGTGGGTTCATAGCTTGTGAGCTTGAGCTTGTGGTTTTCTTTGTCAAGATAGATTGTGAGCAGCCATCAGATCTATGGTCTCAATTTGATTCAGCGTGTGGGGAGCGGGCGACAGTTGGAAGGGACCTTACTTACATCAAGGCAATGGTGGTTGCAATCTCTCTTTCACATTTAATATGATACAGTAATAATGATTCTTTTCCTATAAAGTTTGTTTTGTTTTATTGTATGATTCCTTGATCACATACATAGGTTTATATATATTGAGTTTATGCTATCAATTATCATTTTGGTTGGTTTGTGTTGTTTTGATTGACTACACAAGAGCACTGGAACGAAGCAATAAAGACTATATAGGAAGTTTGCATTATACAGAAGTGTTACTTATTCTAGCCTCTTAGTAAATTCAATATTTAAAACTAAGGAAAGCTAGCCCTATTCTTGTCCTATTTTGTTATAGATCCGGTGGATCTAGGGAGATCATTTGTGTCCGCACTCACGGATTTATCCATAAAATGATGGGATAAATGGCAAAATGGTTGGGAAAACCAATAGTCTGTAAACTCCACCAAATTCTACGAAATTTTATATTTTGGTAATCTCTTTGAGGTAAACACATGCTAACTTAGTTGTAGCTCGCATATGTATGTGAGATAACTAGTATGAAACACGTGTATCTACATGGTATATCAGTTCAACAAGGTGCGTAAATTTTCCAAAAAATAGTTTTTTAAAAAAGCCCAGAAGCAGATTTTGGAAAAATATGTGGTGCGGGAAAGACCAATGCCATGTATAGGTAAGGCATTTTTAGACTTTAACAGTCATGCTCCTCGATTGTTATCATCTATAGGTTCTGGTTCTAATTCTAATTCCATCTTTCTTTCCATTTATATCGCTGATGATAGCATTTTGTTGCATGGTCCAATGTTATGTAGTACATGCACGTCATGCAAGGATTTAGACAATATCTTGATAAATGTCCTGGTTGATTGCAATTATAACAAATAATCGGTCCTCTACCTCCTCTACCAAATCCACCTCATCCTGACTCCTCCTCTGAATCCTCCTCGTCCACCATGGCTAAGTCCTCTCAAAGTATTGTACTAAGGAATTCCTCTTTATTCTGTTGCATTTTATTCTTTAATTATGTATGCATCTAAAGTTCACTCTCTCATCAAGTCAAATGCGACAATATTTCTCATCATGTCCTACGTGATTTGTAAAAATTATTAATAAATTCTTGGGTGTACTGCACTTTTCAATAATGTGTTGAAGTAGATGATGTCCCCATGTCTTGCAAATTTCACAATATCCTACCCTCCTACCAATGGGTTCGGTTCTCTTGTCGCCATATGCTACACAAATGTTGGACATTCTTCCTTACAATGGCCTTCTGTCTTACATGTAATACACCAAAATTGTTCATGATTTTTATTTTCCTTCATTATTTATGACAACTGAATCATTAGCATAGCTAACTGTGATTGTATCTGTTCCATTATTGCACCATATCCTACGAGAGATGCTTCTAAATTCATCGTTATTTATAATGATTCAAGCTATGGTGTGACCTTTTGTTGTGTCAATGGACAATGAATGTGTGACAACAAACTTGTAATAAATCCTCATTATCGATGTTGTTCATTAGGAATATTTAATTTTAATATACCCATCACATATTTAAATCTTTGATCATAATACCAAACTATCTCATTCTATACTTTGTTTAATCTCTTTCATCTCTCTGTGATATACTAAGATTCAGATCTCGACTTCCGAATATTCTTTAACAATGCTTTTCCAATATCTACCAAAGTTCTTAGTTGTTATGCCGATGTAGTAGTATAATACTTCATGTACCATAGTAATGCAGGACCTTCTAAACGTCAGGATTCTAACTACAAAATCTTCATTTCTTCATCCTGGACATTCTTCATAGTTCATATTGTATCACATACAAACACATACTGCTCTAGGTCCTCTGACCCTGCTCCATGGAATTCAAGCATTCTTAATGTATGATATATTATTTCCATTGTATTCTATGTAGTAATTACCTTCGGTGATGTTGACTGACTATGGTTCATTGTGTTACTTCCACTATTCTGACTATTTTTATGACTTCCTCCACTAACTAAAATTTCTCTTGAAAAATTTATGGTTTTTCTTCGTGATTTGGGTGATACACATGTTCTGCGGAGTTCAATAAAAATTTCTGATATGAGATGAGATGAATTCCTTAACCCATTAGGATCATACTCAGGGATCCATTTTTTCTCTTTCATTTCTTTGTATGGTGTGATATGAAGTAATACATAAGGGTCTCTTTTCTCAAACACTATGCTTCTCTTCACTCTTAGCCACAATATCCTTCTCACTATACCTAAACCTTTTCCCACAGTGAAATACTCCAATATCTCCATCTAAGTCAGTGTCTTTATCTCTCAACATCCTCAATCCATCCAATCCTTATTCATCCTTTTCCACTCTCAGACCATCCTCTGGTCATCCCTAGTCCCCCTATGTGTGCAAAGACACTTAGCCACTAGGAATATCAGATTCCATATTCATAATTCCCTTATCAAAGAATAACATATTAATCCAAGTAGACAATGACTTCAAATATATTATGTGTGGACCCTTAAAGAATTCTCTTTCAAAAACACTATACAACTGAGTACAATCTATTGCAAACTCTATAATGTAACTCCCCCAATATAGTATTCAAACAAAAATCAAATGCTCGAGAAACTTTATTACTTAATCAGAGCTAAACTCTCGATCAATTTAGGGTCCATTTTTTCATATTCAACTCAATATCTCCTAACCTTTCTCCACTAGCCTCTCCTTTCTAACCATTCAACTGTACCATCGTGAAATTCACCAAATAAGATTTCATGAAGATATTTGAATACATACCTTTGCAACCATTATTCTTCGCTGAGCCGCGAGTTCCTATTTTATTCTCTAAAAAAATTCTCATTGCTTCCTCTCTAGCCATTAGGTGATCTCTTACTTATTTGGCCTCCAAACATTCCCTCAATTAAAGTGCTCTCGGTCCCGACAATGGAACCATTTGTTGGAACGAGGGAAGACCTGAAAGAATCATCAATATACTAAAACCATTATCACCACCCTTTTAGGAATCACCTGTAAAGAAAGTGAAGTCTCAAATTGAGGCATCTAAAGGGGCTGAAGGAACCAAGCTTTTGCAGGGATGAGGGGAAGTGAGCATTCTACATGTATTTAATAACCATCTATTCCTATGCATAGTTTCCATTCATTAAAAGTTACTTATCATGTGACATACCCTATGTGTGATATTACTTTACTTGAAATTCATTCATTTACTAGTTACTTTAGTGCGTGACAATATAACATAATATATGAATAACACATTCAACATACTTAAGCATTTATCATCATTACAATCTTCATAACATTAAACATCATAACATGAAAAGACAACACATCACAACACACAAACTTACGTGGTTCACCAAATTTTAAAACATCCACAACAATTGGTTTCTTATATTAGTCATTGATAAGACTCTGGCAACTATGAATTCCATTTCATAAAATATGCAACAAGAATATTATCTAAACCTCACTTATCCGTTTCTCAAGCTTCACTTATCCTACTGAAAACCTCAGTCATAACATTGAACACTTAGAAAAAAAATCAACTCATGCACAATGCATCTTAACCTCTCATCCCTCGAACCCCTTATCTACCCTGTCACTTTACATATTTATACATCAAAATAGAACTAAGTTCATTACAAAGTGGAAAAAATGTATAACTGTCTATAATTGTTTTCCTCCTTCTACACGCTGTTTTTTCGCAGTTCCTCCCTATCGTGTGCTTTAACCCCTTAAAGTCCTCTCTCGTCACATGCTCTAGTCCATCTTCTAAATTCCTTTTATTCTTTGAATTATTTTGGCACAAATCCCAAAAATTAATCCACAACTTATCCAAATGCCTAACTAACACCGGGAGATTCCAAGATTAAACTTTTGGTGAGATGCCATAATAGAACACTCTCAGAGATACCAAAGTTTTGACTTTGGTGAGAGACCAAGGTTGAAGTAATTAGTGAGAGACCAAGGTGATACTTTTCACAAAGAGATATCAAAGAAGGACTTTTCTAGTGGAGTCATTGGAGAGTGTAGAAGCAAAGACAAATTTTTTCTTACACTAATGTGAGACATTGTCAGATTGATCGAGAGGATTTATCTGAGACAAATAGTCGATCAATGAAGGAGTATTGTGATTCAAGGAGATCTGGATAGGTGGAGAAGGAATTACATATATATATAGCAGCTGAAGAGATATAACAATAGTATAGTAGAAGGATTATTCATCACAAACATTGCAGGTGTTTTAGAATAATCACATAGATCGTACGGGTTTTAGCCTTACAGTCACACTGATTTCACGAGTGTCTGCATATAATTCATGCAATTTTTGTTAATACAATAGCTTTTGCAACAGATCAACCACCATTTGCATATGTAATTTTCTCTATTCTCAGATTTTTGGTTCCATTTTCCCAATTAAGGAGCCCTTGTAAGCTTTGAAGATATCTGAATGATAAGTTTAGTTCATGGGCAGAATATCTTTGTGCATTCCTTCGCATGATTTTTTGGTTTCCATTATTTCTTCTACTAGATTTATTTGAGTTGAATATTTTAGTAGTTTTTTTTTAGATGATAACTTGATTTGTAGTAAGGAAATCATTAGATAACAATATACTTAGGTTCTAGAGTAAGGAAAATTTTAACATGGTATCATAGCTTGAAATCAAGATGGTATCAAAGAGTGATATTATGATGGGAGCATGCTCTGAGAGGAAGCCATATCTTAGGTAAAAACTACATGTCTATTGTATCAGGAGTTTTGTTGTGGGTGTTTGAAGGACCAAGCAAATATCCACTATCTTTTGTAGTAGATATATCAATATCCAAGGAGATCTTATCATATCTATAAACCATAATAGGATATAAATAAAAGGACATATTTTAGGGAAACAAATTGTAATTTCCGGTCATACCACGAAAATGCAGTTATTTGGTTATAGGTCGTGTGGAACAACGTGGGTATAAGTGTAATAGTTGCACTGTTATCATAGATAGGGTCTAAGAGGTCATACATGTCAAGACAAGGGAAGTTTTGTGAGGGTAGATAGAGGCCTTGTAGTGGAGAGAACCCAAGGAAAAGTGTGGAAGTCACCTAAGGCATAAGGACAACATCCAACCCCTGTTTTCCTTATTCATCATCCGCTTGAGCAAAGAAGGATTTTTCTCAATTTATTAAGCAATGAAGGATCATGACTTAAGGGGATCTCATATGGGTGAAGAATGACCTTCATCTAGAGATCATGGGATGACATATCTATATATAAAAGTGGTATAGAACAAGGAGAAGTTAGCTCCAAAGGTTTAGCAGCCTTCGTGAGGGAGTCATCCTTTAGGTTTAAGTGGGAAGGATCATCCTTCCACATCTTTCAAGAAAGAGTCATGGTATGATATTATGGTCAAGGCATGATGCTCAGAAGAAGGAGGCTTCTATCAACATGATCAAAGGGAATTCTTCAAATATAGGTCTAAATGAGATTGTAGGGATAGCTTCCTGTCAGAGGGAGCAACCAATTAGGTGGATTAGAGAGAAACCATGGTAGTGGATCTAGTAGCAAAGACACAACCAACTCTAGGTGGGAGAAGCAATCTTCCTTCACTAAGAGGGAGTGTTGATGCATGTAGCATTAGAAAAGTACTTCCATTACGGGCTTGGTGTCTAACATGTGTAAATTGTCCAAGGTAATTTACTTTAATTAAAGTAATTATTAAAGTAGAGTTATTTTATTAGTAAGTTGAGTTTTATTTAAGGAAATGTTTTAATTAGAATTAGTGAATTAAATAATAACCATTGATCTCAAGTGAGGTGAGAAGCAATATCAACCATCAATCACTTTGGATATTAGGGTTAAGGTATAACTCAATATTATAATAGAAAGGCTAGGGTAAATGAGAATATACTCGAGAACCTTTGGTGAGATATCAAGGTCCAGGAAACTTTTGTGAGATGCCAAGGTTGGGAACTTTGGTGAAATGCCAATGTTGGGAACTTTGGTGAAATGCCAATGTTGGGAACACCTTTTGTGAGATACCAAGGTTGGGACTTTGGTGAGAGACCAAGGTCATACTTTGGTGAGAGACCAAGGTAGAACTAGTTGGTGAGAGACCAAGGTGAGACTTTTCACATAGATATATCAAAGAAGGACTTTTTCTAGTGTGGAGTCATTGGAGAGTGTAGAAGCAAAGAAGGAATTTCGCTTACACTTGTGTGAGACTTTGCCAAATTGATTGAGAGGATTGATCTGAGACAAATAAAGTTGGATCAAGGAGGATTGTGATTCAAGGAGATATTCGATAGGTGGAGAACAACTTCCATATATATATCTAGGGCAAAGGAAGAGAGAGAAAAATCATACAACAAAACAATTACTTGTCACAGAAAGTACATGTGTTCTGGAACAATTGCACAAATCACACAGGTTTCAACCTTAAAATCATGCAGATTGTGTGAGTATCAACATAGAAGTCATCCAATTTTTGTATAGAGTTCGTACAATAAGTTTGGTAGCAGATCAACCAATCAGATGCAAATATACTTTGTCTATTTTCTATTTGGGTTATT
>SNQJ01S0037875.1:0-42995 GCA_010110895.2 Picea sitchensis
CATCTTATAAATAAAGAAGTCATAATTTCAAAATTCAAAACCAATTCCATCGCTGGCTCATCTGAACACGTCACGACTGTCCATTCATTTGATTTTATCTTCGACATGGGAGACGAATCACCAAGATCAGGAGAAGGACGCAGGTCGACATCGACAACAACTACGACTGCTCCTCTCATTGTGGTTCCGTTAAGAGAACCGACTGATCGTCAACTGCTTACTATCTCAGAAACTGTCAGAAGAACATTAGAAGAACGCACTGCGAGTAGGAGCAGGTCGACATCGACAACAACTACGACTGCTCCTCTCATTGTGGTTCCGTTAAGAGAACCGCCTGATCGTCAACTGCTTACTATCTCAGAAACTGTCAGAAGAACGCACTGCGAGTAGGAGCAGGTCGACATCGACAACAACTACGACTGCTCCTCTCATTGAGTTTCCATTAAGAGAAGCTATGGATCGTGAACTGCTTGCTGTCTCAGAATCTATCCGAAGAGCATTAGAACAACGCACTGCGAGTAGGAACATGTCGACATCGACAACTGCTACGACTGTTCCTGTCACTCTGGCTTCAGAACCTCTACCACCAATTATTGTGGAGTTCCACCCTGCACCAATTTTTGTGGAGTACCACCATCATTATGCACCCGTGGAGCAGTTTCCAGACGCGGCCGCACCAGTGGAGCAGTTTCCAGACGATTATGCACCCGTGGAGCAGTTTCCAGACGCGGCCGCACCTGTGGAGCACGAGGATTCCACCATCTATAGTCCAGAGTCGCTCCAGTATCATCGAGGAATATTCTAAAGTTTTGAATCTGAAGAATATCTAGCCTTGAGTCAGAATGTTGATTTCAGGGACGTAACTTAGAAAGGGCTTCCAAGTGTTGTGTATCCATTCAGTTAGATCAGAACGACAGAGGTTTTTGTAAGATACTCTGCAAAACTAAGGCGCATAGACTTAGAGACACTGAGTCTTATAGACCAATGTCTTTCCCAAGGACCATTTTTCTCTTTGATTTATTTGTGCACTAGGGTTTTGGCTGGGTTTTATGGATGTCTTTTTGTGAGGGTCCAGTCGAACGAGAAACACAAAGTGGAGCATTTCTCTATTGTTCTGAGTATAACTTTTCTCCACTGCCATTAGAGGTGGTTGTTACACATTATTTTCGTCATCCCTATGACCGTTAATGGTGTAAACCTATATTTTGCCTTCAAAGGGGTCAGTGGCCTGAATTTCTGAAGAAAGAAGGGAGAAGAACTTTTACTAAGAGAAGAAGTTGTATTTTCCTTTGTAAAAATCCTATTAAAGAGGATTTTTGTAGGCTGCAGGGTGCAACAATCCTTGATTTCCGCAGGCTTCTCTATAGCTAGACTGTGGATTTTTTGCAGGCTGCACTATAGCTAGGGTGCATAAATTCCTATACGTGGGAAAAATGAGCATCTTCTCGATGCTTCTAGAAGGAGACACTTCTATGGTGAGGTGGCCTCCGTATGGTTTGGATCTTACTCATTTTCATGATTTAGTGGGATCATCCTAACATCTTTACCTTATCTTCTTCAGCTTATAAAAGGAAAGGAGCTCTCATGGAGAAAGTTAGATTGGCTTGAGCTTGAGCTTGGCTTGGGATTAAGCTTAGTTGTTTTGGCTTGATATTGTTAGCATGGTTAGAGTGGCTTTGATCTTTTCTTTGTCCAGATAGATTGTTAGTAGCTATCAGATCTATGGTCTCAAAATCCTTGGAGCAAGAAGTGTGTGAGAAGCAAGGAACTGTTGGAAGGAACCTCACAACATCAAGGCATCTGGTTGTATCTTTCTTCCACATTATTTAATACAGATATATTTTTCTTTCCTATATGAATGTTATTTGTACATATTGTATGATTCCTTGATCACATACATAGTTTCATATCAAATAGACTCTATTACTCTTGTCTTCATTGGCTTGTGTTTATTTGCATATATTTCTCCATAAACCTCACAACAGAGTTTGGATTGCATTGCTGAAGTCGGATCTTCAATATTTAAAAGGTATGTTCTAGATCCATTTCTCATTTGATAATTGAAATCTAGGACAAGAGTAGTGTATTGTCTTGTTTTGTTCTAGTTTCGTTGTGAAGCTAGGGGGATTGATTTGTGTCCGCACTTAACAACTAACCCGATAACAAAATTGCGACTCCACTGGGGAACGTATTGTTTTCCTAGTTTGCCTTGTTTTCTTTCTTTGATTGTTTGGGTTCTGGTATATGAGTATGTCGGGGATCCATTCAGACTCTATGGATCTGAAAGTTCATTTAGAATCTTCTCCCTTTTTTCCAATTTTCCTTTGTTTACAGGCATTTCTGCATTGTATCCCATATGCAGCATGCATAAACCTTAGGTCGCCACACCCTGATTATTTAGCCCAGTGCGTAATTTATGCACCCTACCCATATCTAGCATGTGGAAACCTTAAATCGTCACACTGTACCCTACTGCTGGGTTGCGACATTTCCTGTAAAATTTATTGGATTAAGTCTTTTTGTCTTCTGTCACCCAGTTTTTCTCTGATCACATGGGATGAACTTTTGGAGCCTTTATTTGACTGTTTACAATCTGCTTGACATTCTTTATGCTTCTTTTAGCCATATTTGCTTTGTTTTATTTTGAAATATTTGGTCTCTTTCTTTGAGTGTATTTTAGTTACAAAGCATTGTTTTTCTTTAGAATTGTTTAGTGAAAAAACTTATTTTTCTTTTATTAAATAGTTCATGTTAAAAGAGAAACTTTGTTTGGGTTGCTTTTCTTTTGAAGAATTTCTCTATTGCTTTTAGTGTCTCTTTGAAACAAAAAACCTTTTAATTTCTTTCTTTATATTAGATTCGGGGCATCCTTGCATTTGAAGTAGCGAAATTGCATAGTTTTTGGCATTTTTTGGTTCATTTCTTGAAGATCTTGATATTGACGAGTTTAATAAAAATTTGGGACATTGTGCATCTGGGGATGATAAACGTTTTCTCCTTCTCGTAATATAGTTTTCATCGAAATTGAATATTTGCATTCTCATTTCTTTTCATTGTTTAGAGTCAGTCAAAACATCATTTTGTCCACGCCATTTTCCTCTTGGGTAACAACAACCTTAAAGCGCTTATAAAAATTGATTAGAATTTTTTATATTTTCTGGTAGCAAACCTACATTAGATTCCTTGTAGAGCTTTGGAATAGGTGTGAAAGATAAGTTTTCAAAGCTGCAAACAAACATAGAATCTTGTGTTAGGGAGCAGTGAAATCCAATTGCTACGTTTTGTCCTGGGAAGCCCTTCTAACATAAGGGTCAATCACGAGGTCGCATTAAGACTAGCAGAGTTACTCACCCTGCTTTGTTGGTAATGGTGTATAGATTGCATGTATTATGGGGGTCGCTTGAAGGTATACCCACAATTATGAGTGGAAGCCTTTCAAGTTGATTTTGGGCTACATACCTTGCCTTTGCGCGTGGATCAAACTATTGATTGTTTCCCCGGGATCACTATTGTGATTGGTAACCTTAGTGGATTATCTCTTTAGGGTATTTACATGAGGTGACTATGGAGGGTTAAGTCTTCACGGCACCTGGAATCGACATTGGCCAAACTCTCTTGGGCTCCTTGGAGGGTATACCCACGATTATGTGTGGGAGCTTCCACCAGGGTGTAAGTCCGTTAAGAAGGTCATCAACGTAACTTTTCCACTCGTTCTATCTCATTCCCTTCGTAGATTGTTCCCGCGATGTTGGATTTCATCACTAACTAGTGCGTTCATTGTAAGAAGGTTTTGTTTGTTTGCTTGCTTACTAGATTTTTAGCGTGTGTTGTTTGTTTTCCCTAGCAGACTCTAGCTTGGATATTTATTTAATGGTGTTAGTTCCTAGAAAAACCAATGAAGGAACCCCTTTTCCAGGGGAACCTTTTGTTTTTCCTTCTTACAGAAACATTGGTCCTCCTCACATCGCTACTTTGAGCGTTCTAGGTCTCACAATTGGATTACCAATATGGTTGTTTTCCACTGAAGTAATCTTGAATGCAGTTAGTGATTCATTTGTAAGCACCTCCCCCCAAGAGCATCAACCTCATGTTGATCCATCACCTTCTTCACCAATAAGGTCATCTTCACCTTCTTCACTTGCAAGGTCTTCTTCCATTTCATCTTCTTCGCCAAGTGAAAGCTCTGAAGCTAGTAACCTGGTGGATAAGAAGAAGAAGAAAAGGAAGAATAAGAAGAAGAAAAATAAACAAGGATCCAAACTTCCAACCGTTGTTAGACATGTTGGAAGACAACCAGTTACTAGTAATCTTGTTGGGAGTGTTAATGGTGTCAAGATCACCCAAACAACCCGTAAGCCCAAGTACCCTTGCAGGCTTTGTAAGGGTATCCATATTCTTAATGATTTCCCTAGTCTATCCATTTGTATCTATGCACATTATTAATAAAAATATAAACACCGCCGCGTGCAGACCAACCACGTTGAATGAGTGATGGGGGACTAAGCTTCCACAGAGTGGGCAAGGGATTAGGGGCTGGAAGGTTGGAAAAGGGGCTAGTGTTAAGCCTAGGGGCTTAAGTCCTTGTGAATGATATTTTAATATTATTCCAAAAAGACATGTGATTAGTATGTTTTTATCCTAAGTTCTTTTGGAATGACATGTGATTTCCAAATGGAAGGAATGCATGATGAAGGAATGCATGCAGTTGCATGGGTGACAAGTGTCAACCCAGGCGCATGCAAATAAAAGGGCTGAGATGAGCCATGTTGGGGGTTTGGCTTCCATTCCCGTCGACTGCTGTGGGGGTTCCTCCTCCATTCCACCTGACCGTCTGAGCATCAACCGATCCAACCTCTGCATGAGACCTCGTGCAATTCTGAAACCGTGGGGGGAAACATCTGTGTTGATTTTGGGGATAGTCTGTGTTGATTCTAGAAGGCAGAGATCTCCTCTGTCTGAACAGATCGAGCCTATGTGTGGAATCTTTGTCCCCAAGCCATAACCATCAGACCATCCTATCATTGCTAAGGCTGTTGGAAAACCCATGTCTATTTTCCCTGTTGGTTGTTGTGGCCACGTATTGCTGGACTACATGTGGCTTGTTGGCCAGTTTGTACAAAACTCTCTCCACTATGCCGCAGACAATCCCAAAGGCAGTGATTGTGATCACTGAATATTTTTATGATCGCCTAATATTTTTGAGGTTTACAAAAATTCAGTATTACATTTAAAAATTCAGTATTACATTTAAAAAATTCAGTATTTGATATAAATATATTTATGTTGTAAAACAAAGTATTGAATAGGATTTGAATTTGTGATTTTTTAAGAGAAAATATATGTTTTTAATTATTAGACTCACATGTTTTAAGAAATTACCATTAATATATTAATACATAATTAATCAATCAATTAATTATTAAATTAATGTAATATATAATAATAATTTATTAATGTAATATATAATGTATTGTATTAATTTGTGAATATATATAACATAATTGTCTATTAATATATTAATGTAATGTATTACATTAATTTAATATATATAATATGAATGTATAAATTAAAATAATTTTTTACATTAATGTACAATGTAATTTATTAATTGATTGATATATTAATAATGCAATGCATTAATTAATTTCATATATTAATATATTGTTAAAGTGTTGATATATTAATAATGTAATGCATTATTGATCTTGCCTTCAAAATTTTTTTGTGGAGGTGGTGAGGCATTATTGATCTTTAATTAGTGAGGATCCACATAGATGTATCGACCTAGAGAGTTACATATGGCCTCAAGAGCGTTCTGGTTCCAGAGATGTAATGGCAGGCCCCCAGAGATGTCTATGGAGAAAATAGTCCTGCAAGGGATCAAAATTGATATGCCAGTGTTTGAGCACGAGGCTTCCACCATCTATAGTCCAGAGTCGCTCTAGTATCATCGAGGAATATTCTAAAGTTTTGAATCAGAAGAATATCTAGCCTTGAGTCAGAATGTTGATTTCAGGGACGTAACTTAGAAAGGGCTTCCAAGTGTTGTGTATCCATTCAGTTAGATCAGAACGACAGAGGTTTTTGTATGATACTCTGCCAACTAAGGCGCATAGACTTAGAGACACTGAGTCTTATAGACCAATGTCTTTCCCAAGGACCATTTTTCTCTTTGATTTATTTGTGCACCAGGGTTTTGGCTGGGTTTTATGGATGTCTTTTTGTGAGGGTCCAGTCGAACGAGAAACACAAAGTGGAGCATTTCTCTATTTTTCTGAGTATAACTTTTCTCCACTGCCATTAGAGGTGGTTGTTACACATTATTTTCGTCATCCCTATGACCGTTAATGGTGTAAACCTATATTTTGCCTTCAAAGGGATCAGTGGCCTGAATTTCTGAGGAAAGAAGGGAGAAGAACTTTTACTAAGAGAAGTTGTATTTTCCTTTGTAAAAATCCTATTAAAGAGGATTTTCGTAGGCTGCACTATACACAGGGTGCAACGATCCTTGATTTCCGCAGGCTTCTCTATAGCTAGACTGTGGATTTTTTGCAGGCTGCATTATAGCTAGGGTGCATAAATTCCTATACGTGGGAAAAACGAGCATCTTCTTGATGCTTCTAGAAGGAGACACTTCTATGGTGAGGTGGCCTCCGTATGGTTTGGATCTTACTCATTTTCATGATTTAGTGGGATCATCCTAACATCTTCACCTTATCTTCTTCATCTTATAAAGGGAAAGGAGCTCTCATGGAGAAAGTAAGATTGGCTTGAGCTTGAGCTTGGCTTGGGATTAAGCTTAGTTGTTTTGGCTTGATATTGTTAGCATGGTTAGAGTGGCTTTGATCTTTTCTTTGTCCAGATAGATTGTTAGTAGCTATCAGATCTATGGTCTCAAAATCCTTGGAGCAAGAAGTGTGTGAGAAGCAAGGAACTGTTGGAAGGAACCTCACAACATCAAGGCATCTGGTTGTATCTTTCTTCCACATTATTTAATACAGATATATTTTTCTTTCCTATATGAATGTTATTTGTACATATTGTATGATTCCTTGATAACATACATAGTTTCATATCAAATAGACTCTGTTATTCTTGTCTTCATTGGCTAGTGTTTATTTGCATATATTTCTCCATAAACCTCACAACGGAGTTTGGATTGCATTGCTGAAGTCGGATCTTCAATATTTAAAAGGTATGTTCTAGATCCATTTCTCATTTGATAATTGAAATCTAGGGCAAGAGTAGTGTATTGTCTTGTTTTGTTCTAGTTTCGTTGTGAAGCTAGGGGGATTGATTTGTGTCCACACTTAACAACTATCCCGATAAGAAAATTGCGACTCCACTGGGGAACGTATTGTTTTCCTAGTTTGACTTGTTTTCTTTCTTTGATTGTTGGGGTTCTAGTATATGAGTATGTGGGGGATCCATTCAGACTCTCTGGATCTGAAAGTTCATTTAGAATCTTCTCCCTTTTTTCCAATTTTCCTTTGTTTACAGGCATTTCTGCATTGTATCCCATATGCAGCATGCATAAACCTTAGGTCGCCACACCCTGCTTATTTAGCCCAGTGCGTAATTTATGCACCCTACCCATATCTAGCCTGTGGAAACCTTAAATCGTCACATTGTACCCTACTGCTGGGTTGCGACATTTCCTGTAAAATTTATTGGATTAAGTCTTTTTGTCTTCTGTCACCCAGTTTTTCTCTGATCACATGGGATGAACTTTTGGAGCCTCTATTTGACTGTTTACAATCTGCTTGACATTCTTTATGCTGCTTTTAGCCATATTTGCTTTGTATTATTTTGAAATATTTGGTCTCTTTCTTTGAGTGTATTTCAGTGACAAAGCATTGTTTTTCTTTAGAATTGTTTAGTGAAAAAACTTATTTTTCTTTTATTAAATAGTTCATGTTAAAAGAGAAACTTTGTTTGGGTTGCTTTTCTTTTGAAGAATTTCTCTATTTCTTTTAGTGTCTCTTTGAAACAAAAAACCTTTTAATTTCTTTCTTTATATTAGATTCGGGGCATCCTTGCATTTGAAGTAGCGAAATTGCATAGTTTTTGGCATTTTTTGGTTCATTTCTTGAAGATCTTGATATTGACGAGTTTAATAAAAATTTGGGACATTGTGCATCTGGGAATGATAAACGTTTTCTCCTTCTCGTAATATAGCTTTCATAGAAATTGAATATTTGCATTCTCATTTCTTTTCATTGTTTAGAGTCAGTCAAAACATCATTTTGTCCACGCCATTTTCCTCTTGAGTAACAACAACCTTAAAGCGCTTATAAAAAATGATTAGAATTTTTTATATTTTCTGGTAGCAAACCTACATTAGATTACTTGTAGATATTTGGAATAGGTGTGAAAGATAACTTTTCAAAGCTGCAAACAAACATAGAATCTTGTGTTAGGGAGCAGTGAAATCCAATTGCTACGTTTTGTCCTGGGAAGCCCTTCTAACATAAGGGTCAATCATGAGGTCGCATTAAGAATTACCACCGTTTCAAATATAAGTACCATATGATGTTCTAATTACATTTTTGCATGTCTGTGTATTTATATTTATCATGTATTCTGCTGTGCATATGAATTAATGTTAATTCCATGGATTATTTATGTCAATAGTAATTTGGTGTTGACTACAAGTTTAATTGTGCTTATCCTGTTTTTAAATGGATGTTATTAATTAAGCATAAGATGATGTTCCGCATAGTAATATTGGCCCG
This sequence comes from Picea sitchensis, assembly GCA_010110895.2. Taxonomy (NCBI): domain Eukaryota; kingdom Viridiplantae; phylum Streptophyta; class Pinopsida; order Pinales; family Pinaceae; genus Picea; species Picea sitchensis. The sequence continues at coordinate 8,736 of SNQJ01S0037875.1, forward strand.
GCCATGGGGTTGATCGTCGGGAAGCATTACACTTAGAGACAGAAATAAGTATTGATTATGCATCAATCGATTGGTGTCATCAAGCAGAGAAAAGAGAAAAAAAAGGAAACAACTAGCTCGCTCGCTATGTGTACACAACTTCATAAAGAAGTGCAAGGTTTGACACAAAAGTATATCCTTCCTCCTATCGAAGATCTCGAAAAAACTGGCACTATGGAATATCTCCTAGGGCAGATCCAACAAAGCACAAATCATAGATAGGAGGTAACTGATGCATCTACAAAGGAGACAATTGAGCTAATGGAACAACACCTTTTTCAACCCACCAACGTCCACACTATGATCCAAGCATTCACAACCACCTTGGTGAAGGACATCGGGACTCCCAATGACAACATAGGCTTGCATGAAAAAGATATTGAATAAATTTCATACCATAGGGTCATATCACTCTTCGACCAATACAAGGTTTGGGTTGCCTACATTAGAGACAAAGGCATGTGAACAAGATAAAATAAAAAATCTGAATTTTCTAACAAATGTACTCTATTTTTTCTTTTTCCAGTTGATTTTGGCTTCTTCCTCATTCTTACACATGTCAAATGGCTAGTGAAGGAAGCCAAAAGGTTTTTGTAACTGCTTCTTGAGGAATTCAAGAACATTTTTTAGTGGTTTTCTAGGATATCTGTAAATAAAGGAGGAGGCCCATTTTGAAGGGGCTCTTCAAGCATTTTATACACTCACGAAACCATTTTTGGAGAAAATATTGTGTTAACTAATATTGAGAATCCCTCAGGGCTAGTTTTGACAGAGAGAAGAACTTGTGTAAATTGTTGTTTGCTGTGAACAATTTTTAGCAAATCGTCTACTATTTACATGTGATATAAGAATATATTTTTCCTATAGACTTTTCTTACACAATTAATATTATTCTTGCAACTTTGATATTCTTTATTACGTTTATGTCTTGAGCATATGATTTGATAATGTATGTGATAATATGATTTAGACTATTCTGGTTAAGTATTCGTATGCATGTGTTATTTAACTTTGCTTCTTCATAACAACTTTTTGAGTGAAGTTATTTACAGAGTTTAGCTTCCTCACAACTACTCATTCGATTACGATAGTTATCTCCTAGATAGTTTAGAATATATTATATTTCATTTCTGCAATTAGATAGTCTTCATCTACATATACATTCACAAACAATCCAAACATCCCCCTCATAACTAATAATGGTAGTCGGGCCACAATATTGATGTGTCTCCTAAACCAAACAATGCATAGTCTAATTGGGACCATGTACTAGGGAGTACCCCTTATTGTTGAAGGGAAATTCATATTGTTTAACAGGTCAAAAAAGATATATATATATATATATATATATATATTGAGTGTGGGTATTCTCGGTTAAGGGTTTCCATGGAAAACATTTTCTCTATGTGCTTGTTGGCATTTCTATGTGCATGGATGTTTTTCTTCCTTTGATATTTATCTCTCTAGGAATTAATATGTAGTATCAGAGCTAGCATGACCTATAATCTCTCGCAATGGTGGTTTTTGCTGGGAGCCATGCAGAGAGGGCCTTGGAGCAATGCATATGATCATATGGGCATGGTTGGGTAGAAAATAAAACCATTTTCTGTAAACCATGGGATAACGAGTGAGGCTAGGAATTCAAGTTATTGATAAGAAATATGTAAAGGTATTGTGAAGAAAACACATGGAGCATAGGTGGAAGCACATGGACGTGGAGTGGTAACATAAGAAGTACTCGGTTAATGAGTTATTTATTTGGTTCACTGTATTTTGGAGTAGAGAGGAATGTGGGTAAAGATGTAGGTATATGATTTTTGCATCATTTTCTTGGGCATACAATATAATAAATTTTTTATGGAGTTGCATTTTATTATATGTAAAATGGGTATATGGTTGTTAGACCTACTTAGGAAATTGTGCCCCTTGTTTGATGGTTCACTTGTAAAGTCTAGATGTATACCTAGGTGATGTGGGGGCATGTTGTATTCTCATAAACCCGATAAAAAAAACTTTGATGGGGGGTAGGTGTTTATGTCAAATCAAGTTTAAAGGGGGGAATGTTGGGTTAATCTTGACTCAATCATAAAGTAGTTAAGATAACCTTGAGTTAGTCATTGATGGGTTTACTTATGGTGGTTTACAAAACCATGGTATTACATATTAATAATCATATTTAATGGATTGAAATAGTGCATTGTAAAATGCCTCATGTTGGCCTGTAGAGGTCTATGTGGTTCTTGTACTCTTGAGTGCATGATGTAGGCCAAGAAAGAATGATATTTCTACTCATTACTCCTGTTAAGAAAACAAATCTGAAATTATATTGTAACAATTGTTAGGTGCTAAGGAATACATTGAGAATGCTTTGGAGTGTAGGGTTTTTATCCAAGAAGTGTTTCCCTAGGAAATCATAATTGTCTCCTTATAGTGTGTGTTGTTGATTATTTGTCTTTAGTTTAAACACAATACCTTCTAACCACACTCATAGTCTTAGTCGAAGTGCAAAGATCCATTTCATAGGTTATGAGCACTAGTTGGAGGCTTGTTCCACCAAGACTCGACAACATCATTCAGGACCTAAGGCCCTTGATTTCATCCCCTAATTAATTATGAAGGCCTTGATACATGTATGTGGTGTGAAATACCTCCTCCTAGAACTCATGTAATTTTAGTTAGAGGCCAAAGATCCCTTACAACAATCATGTGTGGTGTTTTAGGGCCTTGCTCATGGAAATAATTCCCATGAAGTTTCAGTCAAGGCATAAGGCCCTCGATTTCATCCCTTAACCATTTTCATGGCACTAATACTTTGTATATGGTGCACAATAACTCCTAAAAATGCCCATATTTTAATTGGGAGGAAAAATATCTCCTACATGCATCATGTGTGGTTATTAAATGTCTCATCCATGGCCCTTTAGCCTAAGGATCACCATTCAAGGCCTTAGACCATTGATTCCATTCCCAACCAATTTCATGGCCCTAATATGTGTTTTTGTTGAATAATACCTCCCAATGATGCTCATATTCATATGGAGAGATGAAAAATTCCCTACAAAGGTTACAACTATTGGTGGATTCCTTTCTGATGTATGTTGAGCATTTGAGGATTCATTTGAGTCCCAAGTCAATTGTTTTCATCACCCAACTATTGTGGAGTCTTTGAGGCCAATTCATGGTGTGTAGTACCTCCTATCCACATTCATAGTCTAGTGCACAATACCTCCTATCCACATTGATATTCTTAGTTAGAGTCCAAAGGTCCACTACATAGGCTATGCGTTGTAGTTGGATGTTTCTTCCATGGACTTTGAGCATGAGAACCATCATTCAAGACCCAAGGTTAATACATGCTAGTGGTGTGAACTACCTCCTACTACCTTCTACTATTGTTCATTTGATTTCAACTGTTCATTTAATTTCAACTAGAGGCCAAAGATCCCCTAAAATGGTTCTATGTGGCAATTTGAGGCCTTTCTCGTGAATGTTCATCTTGTGAAGCCTCATTCAAGGCCTAAGGCCCTTGATTTCATCCTGTTAGCACTGAGAGTCACCCTCAGATTGCGAGACGATAAGCCAAATACCCATCAAAATGTTAGGTGGATGTTGGTTTTATGAGTGGAGGTCAAATGGACAAAACTCAGTACAAGAATGATTTTAACATGGAAACTAGACAAGCAGTGCACAGGGAAATGAGGTCGTCATTAACTTCAGTCAGTTATTAGATTTTAAGGGTGAGTAGAAGGAAGACTTAGTGAGAGAGGTGGACAAGTCTGGAATGAGCATCCGGCCTTCAAGCAACTTGGTGAAGAAAAAATTATGCTCAAGAGCACTTTTGAACTCAATTTTCGGATACTAAAATATGTCACAGCAACACAATAATCAAACCTACATTATCATATGACTACAACAACTCGTCTGGATCATCCATGCACAAGCATTTCAGCATAAGGGGAAATAAGATAACATAGGAAAAGTATTGTAACAGGTCACAACAACATTATAATCAAACCTACATTACAATACAGCTACAACCATTGACTGGATCCTCCATGCCTGAGTGTTTCACCATATTTTACACAAAGAGATGAAAGAAGATGACTTCTATTAATGAGAATGTCTCAATTTTGATACATAACCAAAGAACAATCAAGCATAAAAAATTACATAGTAGGGAGCTCTGCTCAACCATTCTATGACCTTAACGAAATATTGAACTGATCTATTTATACTTAGATCAGTCCACAACTACCAGGAGTGTGATCTGGCCATTCCATTCAAAGCCTTTCACCTGCACCTTCTTCTATCAAACTGTGCATGTATCCTCCTGTTAGACGCAAACTCAGCTCAACATGGGGCTACAGGAAAAATCGTCCATCGTGGTACCTTGGGCTGACAGCTCTGTCTCCACGTCTAGAACCTCCATGCTTTCTATTTATGGAGTGAGTCAAGGTTTCAACCACCATTCCTTTCCATTAACTTATTTCTCATTGGGATCACAACAATGCTTAATGCCTAGGGGGCGACTATGTGATGCTCTCGGATTTGATGCTATATAAGCACGTGATTGCGGGGTCATCAAAGGCTATTTGGATTCACATCACTTTTGAACCCACAGTTTACCACCTTCTGCCACGTAGCTCTTTTACTATACCATGGCTTCGATTGCGGGACCTCTCAAGAATTTTATCGTTCGAGCATGTTGCATCCCCGCAATGAAGCATGGTCATCGATCTGGTCGCTATCTGCAATCTGGGAAAGCCCCTCTTTTGTTTCCATGCGCCAATCTTGGATGGACACTGCTTCCTGCTACAAAGATCAATGGCTCATAATTACTTTGGGATTTCGGTCTTTGGGCATTTTCAATGCATAGCTCTTACATATCCTCCGAAGTGTCGAATTCCCGAAGTGTGAGATCTGGTGTCGCGTGTCCTTTTGTTTTGGACGACCAAGATTTACTTTGGGAGTTCGAGATTCGAGACTTTTTCTCCTGCTGCTCACACAATTCTTTGAAGTGTTGAATTCCCGAAGAGATATATCTGGTGACGCGTGGCCTCTTGATTTGGATGACCGAGATTTACTTTGGGACTTCGGGATTCGGGCCTTTTTCTCCTTTTTCTCATGCAATTCTCTGAAGTGTCGAATTCCCGAAGTGATGGATCTGGTGATGTATGGCCTCTTGATTTCGACGACCGAGATTTATTTTAGGAGTTCAGGATTTGGACCTTTTCTCCTGCTTGCTCGTGCAATTCTCCAAAGTGTTGTATTCCCGATGTGAGAGATCTGGTGATGCGTGGCCTCTTGATTTGGACGGTCGAGATTTATTTTGGGAGTTTTGGCTTTGGGCCTTCAAGAGTGCTTTACTCACTCAACTTCTTCCTACTTTCTCCCAGAGTACGAGATCGCCTGACATGTGTCCCCTACTAAAAGATCAACGACTATGAGCAATGAAGGCTCACAACTAACAGATACTTTAATTTCCTTTTTAATCCCCGTAATTTGAAGATGCCCGTTCATAATGGGATCGATATGCACCATTGATCTATTGATCTAGCAAGATCAACGATTGTGACTCATTGTGGACTCACAACTTGTGGAAACCTTAATTTGTATCCCGATCCCCACAATGCCTTCTCACTGTCGATTTCTCTCCAATGAGATCTGATGGTCGTGACTTAATCTTCCTGATCTGACGGCTGATCTTTCTCCTGCTCTGATATTACAGATGAAAAATGAATCTGTTCGCCTGCCAGTACTTCGAACCCAAAAAGGGTTGCGCTTGGACGTTTCATCACAGACTTGGATGACATGTTGTCCTTGACAACTATATGTGATAACACATCCCATAACCACTATCATGGCCTTGATACATGTTGGCGATGTACAATACCCCCTAATGACATAATATTCTCAACGACCACGAGCGATGCAGGTTCACAACTAGCAGATAGTTTAATTTCATTTTTAGTCCCCGCAATAGGAAGATGCTCGTTCATAGTGGGATCGATATGCACCATTCATCTGTTGATCTGGAAAGATCAACGATTGTGACTAATTGTGGGCTCACAACTTGTGGAAACCTGAATTTGTATCTCGATCCCCACAATGCCTTCTCACTGTCGATTTCTCTCCAATGAGATCTGATGGTTGTGACTTAATCTTCCTGATCTCACGGCTGATCTTTCTCCTGCTCGGATCTTACAGATGAAAAAAAAATCTGTTTCCCTGTGAGTACTTCGAACCCAAAAAGGGTTGCGCTTGGACGTTTCACCACGGACTTGGACAACCTGTTGTCCTTGACAACTATATGTGATAACACATCCCATAACCACTATCATGGCCTTGATACATGTTGGCAATGTACAATACCCCCTAATGACATAATATTCTCAATGGCATAATTAAGATCTCATGTAGAGGTCATATGTGGTAGTTTGTTTCCTTGCCCATGGCCTTAAATCCCAAGGAGCATTATTCACTGCCTTAGATCCTTGATTTGATTTCATCCCTCAGTAGTCAAATTGATTTCAGGAATCTCTTGTCAATTTAACTACTAAAATCTACAAAGATACATGTAGATATACATACACTACCCTTTTGGATTTGAACCTTAACCTCCAAGGGAAAAACACATATTCTTATTATGCGAAAGGAGTATACCTATAGAAAGCTTCCATATTAATCTGCTTACCATGTATAAGTTATGGCGATCTACAAAATGAGAGACGTCTCAAGTCGTTCATCATCCAAGAGTTAAGTGGCTTGGCTAATAGTAAAGTCAAGGCATGCCTACGATGAAATGGAATTAGCATACCGTTACGTCTATTCATTGAGCCCAATCTCATCTTATAAATAAAGAAGTCATAATTTCAAAATTCAAAACCAATTCCATCGCTGGCTCATCTGAACACGTCACGACTGTCCATTCATTTGATTTTATCTTCGACATGGGAGACGAATCACCAAGATCAGGAGAAGGACGCAGGTCGACATCGACAACAACTACGACTGCTCCTCTCATTGTGGTTCCGTTAAGAGAACCGACTGATCGTCAACTGCTTACTATCTCAGAAACTGTCAGAAGAACATTAGAAGAACGCACTGCGAGTAGGAGCAGGTCGACATCGACAACAACTACGACTGCTCCTCTCATTGTGGTTCCGTTAAGAGAACCGCCTGATCGTCAACTGCTTACTATCTCAGAAACTGTCAGAAGAACGCACTGCGAGTAGGAGCAGGTCGACATCGACAACAACTACGACTGCTCCTCTCATTGAGTTTCCATTAAGAGAAGCTATGGATCGTGAACTGCTTGCTGTCTCAGAATCTATCCGAAGAGCATTAGAACAACGCACTGCGAGTAGGAACATGTCGACATCGACAACTGCTACGACTGTTCCTGTCACTCTGGCTTCAGAACCTCTACCACCAATTATTGTGGAGTTCCACCCTGCACCAATTTTTGTGGAGTACCACCATCATTATGCACCCGTGGAGCAGTTTCCAGACGCGGCCGCACCAGTGGAGCAGTTTCCAGACGATTATGCACCCGTGGAGCAGTTTCCAGACGCGGCCGCACCTGTGGAGCACGAGGATTCCACCATCTATAGTCCAGAGTCGCTCCAGTATCATCGAGGAATATTCTAAAGTTTTGAATCTGAAGAATATCTAGCCTTGAGTCAGAATGTTGATTTCAGGGACGTAACTTAGAAAGGGCTTCCAAGTGTTGTGTATCCATTCAGTTAGATCAGAACGACAGAGGTTTTTGTAAGATACTCTGCAAAACTAAGGCGCATAGACTTAGAGACACTGAGTCTTATAGACCAATGTCTTTCCCAAGGACCATTTTTCTCTTTGATTTATTTGTGCACTAGGGTTTTGGCTGGGTTTTATGGATGTCTTTTTGTGAGGGTCCAGTCGAACGAGAAACACAAAGTGGAGCATTTCTCTATTGTTCTGAGTATAACTTTTCTCCACTGCCATTAGAGGTGGTTGTTACACATTATTTTCGTCATCCCTATGACCGTTAATGGTGTAAACCTATATTTTGCCTTCAAAGGGGTCAGTGGCCTGAATTTCTGAAGAAAGAAGGGAGAAGAACTTTTACTAAGAGAAGAAGTTGTATTTTCCTTTGTAAAAATCCTATTAAAGAGGATTTTTGTAGGCTGCAGGGTGCAACAATCCTTGATTTCCGCAGGCTTCTCTATAGCTAGACTGTGGATTTTTTGCAGGCTGCACTATAGCTAGGGTGCATAAATTCCTATACGTGGGAAAAATGAGCATCTTCTCGATGCTTCTAGAAGGAGACACTTCTATGGTGAGGTGGCCTCCGTATGGTTTGGATCTTACTCATTTTCATGATTTAGTGGGATCATCCTAACATCTTTACCTTATCTTCTTCAGCTTATAAAAGGAAAGGAGCTCTCATGGAGAAAGTTAGATTGGCTTGAGCTTGAGCTTGGCTTGGGATTAAGCTTAGTTGTTTTGGCTTGATATTGTTAGCATGGTTAGAGTGGCTTTGATCTTTTCTTTGTCCAGATAGATTGTTAGTAGCTATCAGATCTATGGTCTCAAAATCCTTGGAGCAAGAAGTGTGTGAGAAGCAAGGAACTGTTGGAAGGAACCTCACAACATCAAGGCATCTGGTTGTATCTTTCTTCCACATTATTTAATACAGATATATTTTTCTTTCCTATATGAATGTTATTTGTACATATTGTATGATTCCTTGATCACATACATAGTTTCATATCAAATAGACTCTATTACTCTTGTCTTCATTGGCTTGTGTTTATTTGCATATATTTCTCCATAAACCTCACAACAGAGTTTGGATTGCATTGCTGAAGTCGGATCTTCAATATTTAAAAGGTATGTTCTAGATCCATTTCTCATTTGATAATTGAAATCTAGGACAAGAGTAGTGTATTGTCTTGTTTTGTTCTAGTTTCGTTGTGAAGCTAGGGGGATTGATTTGTGTCCGCACTTAACAACTAACCCGATAACAAAATTGCGACTCCACTGGGGAACGTATTGTTTTCCTAGTTTGCCTTGTTTTCTTTCTTTGATTGTTTGGGTTCTGGTATATGAGTATGTCGGGGATCCATTCAGACTCTATGGATCTGAAAGTTCATTTAGAATCTTCTCCCTTTTTTCCAATTTTCCTTTGTTTACAGGCATTTCTGCATTGTATCCCATATGCAGCATGCATAAACCTTAGGTCGCCACACCCTGATTATTTAGCCCAGTGCGTAATTTATGCACCCTACCCATATCTAGCATGTGGAAACCTTAAATCGTCACACTGTACCCTACTGCTGGGTTGCGACATTTCCTGTAAAATTTATTGGATTAAGTCTTTTTGTCTTCTGTCACCCAGTTTTTCTCTGATCACATGGGATGAACTTTTGGAGCCTTTATTTGACTGTTTACAATCTGCTTGACATTCTTTATGCTTCTTTTAGCCATATTTGCTTTGTTTTATTTTGAAATATTTGGTCTCTTTCTTTGAGTGTATTTTAGTTACAAAGCATTGTTTTTCTTTAGAATTGTTTAGTGAAAAAACTTATTTTTCTTTTATTAAATAGTTCATGTTAAAAGAGAAACTTTGTTTGGGTTGCTTTTCTTTTGAAGAATTTCTCTATTGCTTTTAGTGTCTCTTTGAAACAAAAAACCTTTTAATTTCTTTCTTTATATTAGATTCGGGGCATCCTTGCATTTGAAGTAGCGAAATTGCATAGTTTTTGGCATTTTTTGGTTCATTTCTTGAAGATCTTGATATTGACGAGTTTAATAAAAATTTGGGACATTGTGCATCTGGGGATGATAAACGTTTTCTCCTTCTCGTAATATAGTTTTCATCGAAATTGAATATTTGCATTCTCATTTCTTTTCATTGTTTAGAGTCAGTCAAAACATCATTTTGTCCACGCCATTTTCCTCTTGGGTAACAACAACCTTAAAGCGCTTATAAAAATTGATTAGAATTTTTTATATTTTCTGGTAGCAAACCTACATTAGATTCCTTGTAGAGCTTTGGAATAGGTGTGAAAGATAAGTTTTCAAAGCTGCAAACAAACATAGAATCTTGTGTTAGGGAGCAGTGAAATCCAATTGCTACGTTTTGTCCTGGGAAGCCCTTCTAACATAAGGGTCAATCACGAGGTCGCATTAAGACTAGCAGAGTTACTCACCCTGCTTTGTTGGTAATGGTGTATAGATTGCATGTATTATGGGGGTCGCTTGAAGGTATACCCACAATTATGAGTGGAAGCCTTTCAAGTTGATTTTGGGCTACATACCTTGCCTTTGCGCGTGGATCAAACTATTGATTGTTTCCCCGGGATCACTATTGTGATTGGTAACCTTAGTGGATTATCTCTTTAGGGTATTTACATGAGGTGACTATGGAGGGTTAAGTCTTCACGGCACCTGGAATCGACATTGGCCAAACTCTCTTGGGCTCCTTGGAGGGTATACCCACGATTATGTGTGGGAGCTTCCACCAGGGTGTAAGTCCGTTAAGAAGGTCATCAACGTAACTTTTCCACTCGTTCTATCTCATTCCCTTCGTAGATTGTTCCCGCGATGTTGGATTTCATCACTAACTAGTGCGTTCATTGTAAGAAGGTTTTGTTTGTTTGCTTGCTTACTAGATTTTTAGCGTGTGTTGTTTGTTTTCCCTAGCAGACTCTAGCTTGGATATTTATTTAATGGTGTTAGTTCCTAGAAAAACCAATGAAGGAACCCCTTTTCCAGGGGAACCTTTTGTTTTTCCTTCTTACAGAAACATTGGTCCTCCTCACATCGCTACTTTGAGCGTTCTAGGTCTCACAATTGGATTACCAATATGGTTGTTTTCCACTGAAGTAATCTTGAATGCAGTTAGTGATTCATTTGTAAGCACCTCCCCCCAAGAGCATCAACCTCATGTTGATCCATCACCTTCTTCACCAATAAGGTCATCTTCACCTTCTTCACTTGCAAGGTCTTCTTCCATTTCATCTTCTTCGCCAAGTGAAAGCTCTGAAGCTAGTAACCTGGTGGATAAGAAGAAGAAGAAAAGGAAGAATAAGAAGAAGAAAAATAAACAAGGATCCAAACTTCCAACCGTTGTTAGACATGTTGGAAGACAACCAGTTACTAGTAATCTTGTTGGGAGTGTTAATGGTGTCAAGATCACCCAAACAACCCGTAAGCCCAAGTACCCTTGCAGGCTTTGTAAGGGTATCCATATTCTTAATGATTTCCCTAGTCTATCCATTTGTATCTATGCACATTATTAATAAAAATATAAACACCGCCGCGTGCAGACCAACCACGTTGAATGAGTGATGGGGGACTAAGCTTCCACAGAGTGGGCAAGGGATTAGGGGCTGGAAGGTTGGAAAAGGGGCTAGTGTTAAGCCTAGGGGCTTAAGTCCTTGTGAATGATATTTTAATATTATTCCAAAAAGACATGTGATTAGTATGTTTTTATCCTAAGTTCTTTTGGAATGACATGTGATTTCCAAATGGAAGGAATGCATGATGAAGGAATGCATGCAGTTGCATGGGTGACAAGTGTCAACCCAGGCGCATGCAAATAAAAGGGCTGAGATGAGCCATGTTGGGGGTTTGGCTTCCATTCCCGTCGACTGCTGTGGGGGTTCCTCCTCCATTCCACCTGACCGTCTGAGCATCAACCGATCCAACCTCTGCATGAGACCTCGTGCAATTCTGAAACCGTGGGGGGAAACATCTGTGTTGATTTTGGGGATAGTCTGTGTTGATTCTAGAAGGCAGAGATCTCCTCTGTCTGAACAGATCGAGCCTATGTGTGGAATCTTTGTCCCCAAGCCATAACCATCAGACCATCCTATCATTGCTAAGGCTGTTGGAAAACCCATGTCTATTTTCCCTGTTGGTTGTTGTGGCCACGTATTGCTGGACTACATGTGGCTTGTTGGCCAGTTTGTACAAAACTCTCTCCACTATGCCGCAGACAATCCCAAAGGCAGTGATTGTGATCACTGAATATTTTTATGATCGCCTAATATTTTTGAGGTTTACAAAAATTCAGTATTACATTTAAAAATTCAGTATTACATTTAAAAAATTCAGTATTTGATATAAATATATTTATGTTGTAAAACAAAGTATTGAATAGGATTTGAATTTGTGATTTTTTAAGAGAAAATATATGTTTTTAATTATTAGACTCACATGTTTTAAGAAATTACCATTAATATATTAATACATAATTAATCAATCAATTAATTATTAAATTAATGTAATATATAATAATAATTTATTAATGTAATATATAATGTATTGTATTAATTTGTGAATATATATAACATAATTGTCTATTAATATATTAATGTAATGTATTACATTAATTTAATATATATAATATGAATGTATAAATTAAAATAATTTTTTACATTAATGTACAATGTAATTTATTAATTGATTGATATATTAATAATGCAATGCATTAATTAATTTCATATATTAATATATTGTTAAAGTGTTGATATATTAATAATGTAATGCATTATTGATCTTGCCTTCAAAATTTTTTTGTGGAGGTGGTGAGGCATTATTGATCTTTAATTAGTGAGGATCCACATAGATGTATCGACCTAGAGAGTTACATATGGCCTCAAGAGCGTTCTGGTTCCAGAGATGTAATGGCAGGCCCCCAGAGATGTCTATGGAGAAAATAGTCCTGCAAGGGATCAAAATTGATATGCCAGTGTTTGAGCACGAGGCTTCCACCATCTATAGTCCAGAGTCGCTCTAGTATCATCGAGGAATATTCTAAAGTTTTGAATCAGAAGAATATCTAGCCTTGAGTCAGAATGTTGATTTCAGGGACGTAACTTAGAAAGGGCTTCCAAGTGTTGTGTATCCATTCAGTTAGATCAGAACGACAGAGGTTTTTGTATGATACTCTGCCAACTAAGGCGCATAGACTTAGAGACACTGAGTCTTATAGACCAATGTCTTTCCCAAGGACCATTTTTCTCTTTGATTTATTTGTGCACCAGGGTTTTGGCTGGGTTTTATGGATGTCTTTTTGTGAGGGTCCAGTCGAACGAGAAACACAAAGTGGAGCATTTCTCTATTTTTCTGAGTATAACTTTTCTCCACTGCCATTAGAGGTGGTTGTTACACATTATTTTCGTCATCCCTATGACCGTTAATGGTGTAAACCTATATTTTGCCTTCAAAGGGATCAGTGGCCTGAATTTCTGAGGAAAGAAGGGAGAAGAACTTTTACTAAGAGAAGTTGTATTTTCCTTTGTAAAAATCCTATTAAAGAGGATTTTCGTAGGCTGCACTATACACAGGGTGCAACGATCCTTGATTTCCGCAGGCTTCTCTATAGCTAGACTGTGGATTTTTTGCAGGCTGCATTATAGCTAGGGTGCATAAATTCCTATACGTGGGAAAAACGAGCATCTTCTTGATGCTTCTAGAAGGAGACACTTCTATGGTGAGGTGGCCTCCGTATGGTTTGGATCTTACTCATTTTCATGATTTAGTGGGATCATCCTAACATCTTCACCTTATCTTCTTCATCTTATAAAGGGAAAGGAGCTCTCATGGAGAAAGTAAGATTGGCTTGAGCTTGAGCTTGGCTTGGGATTAAGCTTAGTTGTTTTGGCTTGATATTGTTAGCATGGTTAGAGTGGCTTTGATCTTTTCTTTGTCCAGATAGATTGTTAGTAGCTATCAGATCTATGGTCTCAAAATCCTTGGAGCAAGAAGTGTGTGAGAAGCAAGGAACTGTTGGAAGGAACCTCACAACATCAAGGCATCTGGTTGTATCTTTCTTCCACATTATTTAATACAGATATATTTTTCTTTCCTATATGAATGTTATTTGTACATATTGTATGATTCCTTGATAACATACATAGTTTCATATCAAATAGACTCTGTTATTCTTGTCTTCATTGGCTAGTGTTTATTTGCATATATTTCTCCATAAACCTCACAACGGAGTTTGGATTGCATTGCTGAAGTCGGATCTTCAATATTTAAAAGGTATGTTCTAGATCCATTTCTCATTTGATAATTGAAATCTAGGGCAAGAGTAGTGTATTGTCTTGTTTTGTTCTAGTTTCGTTGTGAAGCTAGGGGGATTGATTTGTGTCCACACTTAACAACTATCCCGATAAGAAAATTGCGACTCCACTGGGGAACGTATTGTTTTCCTAGTTTGACTTGTTTTCTTTCTTTGATTGTTGGGGTTCTAGTATATGAGTATGTGGGGGATCCATTCAGACTCTCTGGATCTGAAAGTTCATTTAGAATCTTCTCCCTTTTTTCCAATTTTCCTTTGTTTACAGGCATTTCTGCATTGTATCCCATATGCAGCATGCATAAACCTTAGGTCGCCACACCCTGCTTATTTAGCCCAGTGCGTAATTTATGCACCCTACCCATATCTAGCCTGTGGAAACCTTAAATCGTCACATTGTACCCTACTGCTGGGTTGCGACATTTCCTGTAAAATTTATTGGATTAAGTCTTTTTGTCTTCTGTCACCCAGTTTTTCTCTGATCACATGGGATGAACTTTTGGAGCCTCTATTTGACTGTTTACAATCTGCTTGACATTCTTTATGCTGCTTTTAGCCATATTTGCTTTGTATTATTTTGAAATATTTGGTCTCTTTCTTTGAGTGTATTTCAGTGACAAAGCATTGTTTTTCTTTAGAATTGTTTAGTGAAAAAACTTATTTTTCTTTTATTAAATAGTTCATGTTAAAAGAGAAACTTTGTTTGGGTTGCTTTTCTTTTGAAGAATTTCTCTATTTCTTTTAGTGTCTCTTTGAAACAAAAAACCTTTTAATTTCTTTCTTTATATTAGATTCGGGGCATCCTTGCATTTGAAGTAGCGAAATTGCATAGTTTTTGGCATTTTTTGGTTCATTTCTTGAAGATCTTGATATTGACGAGTTTAATAAAAATTTGGGACATTGTGCATCTGGGAATGATAAACGTTTTCTCCTTCTCGTAATATAGCTTTCATAGAAATTGAATATTTGCATTCTCATTTCTTTTCATTGTTTAGAGTCAGTCAAAACATCATTTTGTCCACGCCATTTTCCTCTTGAGTAACAACAACCTTAAAGCGCTTATAAAAAATGATTAGAATTTTTTATATTTTCTGGTAGCAAACCTACATTAGATTACTTGTAGATATTTGGAATAGGTGTGAAAGATAACTTTTCAAAGCTGCAAACAAACATAGAATCTTGTGTTAGGGAGCAGTGAAATCCAATTGCTACGTTTTGTCCTGGGAAGCCCTTCTAACATAAGGGTCAATCATGAGGTCGCATTAAGAATTACCACCGTTTCAAATATAAGTACCATATGATGTTCTAATTACATTTTTGCATGTCTGTGTATTTATATTTATCATGTATTCTGCTGTGCATATGAATTAATGTTAATTCCATGGATTATTTATGTCAATAGTAATTTGGTGTTGACTACAAGTTTAATTGTGCTTATCCTGTTTTTAAATGGATGTTATTAATTAAGCATAAGATGATGTTCCGCATAGTAATATTGGCCCGGCCATGGGGTTGATCGTCGGGAAGCATTACACTTAGAGACAGAAATAAGTATTGATTATGCATCAATCGATTGGTGTCATCAAGCAGAGAAAAGAGAAAAAAAAGGAAACAACTAGCTCGCTCGCTATGTGTACACAACTTCATAAAGAAGTGCAAGGTTTGACACAAAAGTATATCCTTCCTCCTATCGAAGATCTCGAAAAAACTGGCACTATGGAATATCTCCTAGGGCAGATCCAACAAAGCACAAATCATAGATAGGAGGTAACTGATGCATCTACAAAGGAGACAATTGAGCTAATGGAACAACACCTTTTTCAACCCACCAACGTCCACACTATGATCCAAGCATTCACAACCACCTTGGTGAAGGACATCGGGACTCCCAATGACAACATAGGCTTGCATGAAAAAGATATTGAATAAATTTCATACCATAGGGTCATATCACTCTTCGACCAATACAAGGTTTGGGTTGCCTACATTAGAGACAAAGGCATGTGAACAAGATAAAATAAAAAATCTGAATTTTCTAACAAATGTACTCTATTTTTTCTTTTTCCAGTTGATTTTGGCTTCTTCCTCATTCTTACACATGTCAAATGGCTAGTGAAGGAAGCCAAAAGGTTTTTGTAACTGCTTCTTGAGGAATTCAAGAACATTTTTTAGTGGTTTTCTAGGATATCTGTAAATAAAGGAGGAGGCCCATTTTGAAGGGGCTCTTCAAGCATTTTATACACTCACGAAACCATTTTTGGAGAAAATATTGTGTTAACTAATATTGAGAATCCCTCAGGGCTAGTTTTGACAGAGAGAAGAACTTGTGTAAATTGTTGTTTGCTGTGAACAATTTTTAGCAAATCGTCTACTATTTACATGTGATATAAGAATATATTTTTCCTATAGACTTTTCTTACACAATTAATATTATTCTTGCAACTTTGATATTCTTTATTACGTTTATGTCTTGAGCATATGATTTGATAATGTATGTGATAATATGATTTAGACTATTCTGGTTAAGTATTCGTATGCATGTGTTATTTAACTTTGCTTCTTCATAACAACTTTTTGAGTGAAGTTATTTACAGAGTTTAGCTTCCTCACAACTACTCATTCGATTACGATAGTTATCTCCTAGATAGTTTAGAATATATTATATTTCATTTCTGCAATTAGATAGTCTTCATCTACATATACATTCACAAACAATCCAAACATCCCCCTCATAACTAATAATGGTAGTCGGGCCACAATATTGATGTGTCTCCTAAACCAAACAATGCATAGTCTAATTGGGACCATGTACTAGGGAGTACCCCTTATTGTTGAAGGGAAATTCATATTGTTTAACAGGTCAAAAAAGATATATATATATATATATATATATATATTGAGTGTGGGTATTCTCGGTTAAGGGTTTCCATGGAAAACATTTTCTCTATGTGCTTGTTGGCATTTCTATGTGCATGGATGTTTTTCTTCCTTTGATATTTATCTCTCTAGGAATTAATATGTAGTATCAGAGCTAGCATGACCTATAATCTCTCGCAATGGTGGTTTTTGCTGGGAGCCATGCAGAGAGGGCCTTGGAGCAATGCATATGATCATATGGGCATGGTTGGGTAGAAAATAAAACCATTTTCTGTAAACCATGGGATAACGAGTGAGGCTAGGAATTCAAGTTATTGATAAGAAATATGTAAAGGTATTGTGAAGAAAACACATGGAGCATAGGTGGAAGCACATGGACGTGGAGTGGTAACATAAGAAGTACTCGGTTAATGAGTTATTTATTTGGTTCACTGTATTTTGGAGTAGAGAGGAATGTGGGTAAAGATGTAGGTATATGATTTTTGCATCATTTTCTTGGGCATACAATATAATAAATTTTTTATGGAGTTGCATTTTATTATATGTAAAATGGGTATATGGTTGTTAGACCTACTTAGGAAATTGTGCCCCTTGTTTGATGGTTCACTTGTAAAGTCTAGATGTATACCTAGGTGATGTGGGGGCATGTTGTATTCTCATAAACCCGATAAAAAAAACTTTGATGGGGGGTAGGTGTTTATGTCAAATCAAGTTTAAAGGGGGGAATGTTGGGTTAATCTTGACTCAATCATAAAGTAGTTAAGATAACCTTGAGTTAGTCATTGATGGGTTTACTTATGGTGGTTTACAAAACCATGGTATTACATATTAATAATCATATTTAATGGATTGAAATAGTGCATTGTAAAATGCCTCATGTTGGCCTGTAGAGGTCTATGTGGTTCTTGTACTCTTGAGTGCATGATGTAGGCCAAGAAAGAATGATATTTCTACTCATTACTCCTGTTAAGAAAACAAATCTGAAATTATATTGTAACAATTGTTAGGTGCTAAGGAATACATTGAGAATGCTTTGGAGTGTAGGGTTTTTATCCAAGAAGTGTTTCCCTAGGAAATCATAATTGTCTCCTTATAGTGTGTGTTGTTGATTATTTGTCTTTAGTTTAAACACAATACCTTCTAACCACACTCATAGTCTTAGTCGAAGTGCAAAGATCCATTTCATAGGTTATGAGCACTAGTTGGAGGCTTGTTCCACCAAGACTCGACAACATCATTCAGGACCTAAGGCCCTTGATTTCATCCCCTAATTAATTATGAAGGCCTTGATACATGTATGTGGTGTGAAATACCTCCTCCTAGAACTCATGTAATTTTAGTTAGAGGCCAAAGATCCCTTACAACAATCATGTGTGGTGTTTTAGGGCCTTGCTCATGGAAATAATTCCCATGAAGTTTCAGTCAAGGCATAAGGCCCTCGATTTCATCCCTTAACCATTTTCATGGCACTAATACTTTGTATATGGTGCACAATAACTCCTAAAAATGCCCATATTTTAATTGGGAGGAAAAATATCTCCTACATGCATCATGTGTGGTTATTAAATGTCTCATCCATGGCCCTTTAGCCTAAGGATCACCATTCAAGGCCTTAGACCATTGATTCCATTCCCAACCAATTTCATGGCCCTAATATGTGTTTTTGTTGAATAATACCTCCCAATGATGCTCATATTCATATGGAGAGATGAAAAATTCCCTACAAAGGTTACAACTATTGGTGGATTCCTTTCTGATGTATGTTGAGCATTTGAGGATTCATTTGAGTCCCAAGTCAATTGTTTTCATCACCCAACTATTGTGGAGTCTTTGAGGCCAATTCATGGTGTGTAGTACCTCCTATCCACATTCATAGTCTAGTGCACAATACCTCCTATCCACATTGATATTCTTAGTTAGAGTCCAAAGGTCCACTACATAGGCTATGCGTTGTAGTTGGATGTTTCTTCCATGGACTTTGAGCATGAGAACCATCATTCAAGACCCAAGGTTAATACATGCTAGTGGTGTGAACTACCTCCTACTACCTTCTACTATTGTTCATTTGATTTCAACTGTTCATTTAATTTCAACTAGAGGCCAAAGATCCCCTAAAATGGTTCTATGTGGCAATTTGAGGCCTTTCTCGTGAATGTTCATCTTGTGAAGCCTCATTCAAGGCCTAAGGCCCTTGATTTCATCCTGTTAGCACTGAGAGTCACCCTCAGATTGCGAGACGATAAGCCAAATACCCATCAAAATGTTAGGTGGATGTTGGTTTTATGAGTGGAGGTCAAATGGACAAAACTCAGTACAAGAATGATTTTAACATGGAAACTAGACAAGCAGTGCACAGGGAAATGAGGTCGTCATTAACTTCAGTCAGTTATTAGATTTTAAGGGTGAGTAGAAGGAAGACTTAGTGAGAGAGGTGGACAAGTCTGGAATGAGCATCCGGCCTTCAAGCAACTTGGTGAAGAAAAAATTATGCTCAAGAGCACTTTTGAACTCAATTTTCGGATACTAAAATATGTCACAGCAACACAATAATCAAACCTACATTATCATATGACTACAACAACTCGTCTGGATCATCCATGCACAAGCATTTCAGCATAAGGGGAAATAAGATAACATAGGAAAAGTATTGTAACAGGTCACAACAACATTATAATCAAACCTACATTACAATACAGCTACAACCATTGACTGGATCCTCCATGCCTGAGTGTTTCACCATATTTTACACAAAGAGATGAAAGAAGATGACTTCTATTAATGAGAATGTCTCAATTTTGATACATAACCAAAGAACAATCAAGCATAAAAAATTACATAGTAGGGAGCTCTGCTCAACCATTCTATGACCTTAACGAAATATTGAACTGATCTATTTATACTTAGATCAGTCCACAACTACCAGGAGTGTGATCTGGCCATTCCATTCAAAGCCTTTCACCTGCACCTTCTTCTATCAAACTGTGCATGTATCCTCCTGTTAGACGCAAACTCAGCTCAACATGGGGCTACAGGAAAAATCGTCCATCGTGGTACCTTGGGCTGACAGCTCTGTCTCCACGTCTAGAACCTCCATGCTTTCTATTTATGGAGTGAGTCAAGGTTTCAACCACCATTCCTTTCCATTAACTTATTTCTCATTGGGATCACAACAATGCTTAATGCCTAGGGGGCGACTATGTGATGCTCTCGGATTTGATGCTATATAAGCACGTGATTGCGGGGTCATCAAAGGCTATTTGGATTCACATCACTTTTGAACCCACAGTTTACCACCTTCTGCCACGTAGCTCTTTTACTATACCATGGCTTCGATTGCGGGACCTCTCAAGAATTTTATCGTTCGAGCATGTTGCATCCCCGCAATGAAGCATGGTCATCGATCTGGTCGCTATCTGCAATCTGGGAAAGCCCCTCTTTTGTTTCCATGCGCCAATCTTGGATGGACACTGCTTCCTGCTACAAAGATCAATGGCTCATAATTACTTTGGGATTTCGGTCTTTGGGCATTTTCAATGCATAGCTCTTACATATCCTCCGAAGTGTCGAATTCCCGAAGTGTGAGATCTGGTGTCGCGTGTCCTTTTGTTTTGGACGACCAAGATTTACTTTGGGAGTTCGAGATTCGAGACTTTTTCTCCTGCTGCTCACACAATTCTTTGAAGTGTTGAATTCCCGAAGAGATATATCTGGTGACGCGTGGCCTCTTGATTTGGATGACCGAGATTTACTTTGGGACTTCGGGATTCGGGCCTTTTTCTCCTTTTTCTCATGCAATTCTCTGAAGTGTCGAATTCCCGAAGTGATGGATCTGGTGATGTATGGCCTCTTGATTTCGACGACCGAGATTTATTTTAGGAGTTCAGGATTTGGACCTTTTCTCCTGCTTGCTCGTGCAATTCTCCAAAGTGTTGTATTCCCGATGTGAGAGATCTGGTGATGCGTGGCCTCTTGATTTGGACGGTCGAGATTTATTTTGGGAGTTTTGGCTTTGGGCCTTCAAGAGTGCTTTACTCACTCAACTTCTTCCTACTTTCTCCCAGAGTACGAGATCGCCTGACATGTGTCCCCTACTAAAAGATCAACGACTATGAGCAATGAAGGCTCACAACTAACAGATACTTTAATTTCCTTTTTAATCCCCGTAATTTGAAGATGCCCGTTCATAATGGGATCGATATGCACCATTGATCTATTGATCTAGCAAGATCAACGATTGTGACTCATTGTGGACTCACAACTTGTGGAAACCTTAATTTGTATCCCGATCCCCACAATGCCTTCTCACTGTCGATTTCTCTCCAATGAGATCTGATGGTCGTGACTTAATCTTCCTGATCTGACGGCTGATCTTTCTCCTGCTCTGATATTACAGATGAAAAATGAATCTGTTCGCCTGCCAGTACTTCGAACCCAAAAAGGGTTGCGCTTGGACGTTTCATCACAGACTTGGATGACATGTTGTCCTTGACAACTATATGTGATAACACATCCCATAACCACTATCATGGCCTTGATACATGTTGGCGATGTACAATACCCCCTAATGACATAATATTCTCAACGACCACGAGCGATGCAGGTTCACAACTAGCAGATAGTTTAATTTCATTTTTAGTCCCCGCAATAGGAAGATGCTCGTTCATAGTGGGATCGATATGCACCATTCATCTGTTGATCTGGAAAGATCAACGATTGTGACTAATTGTGGGCTCACAACTTGTGGAAACCTGAATTTGTATCTCGATCCCCACAATGCCTTCTCACTGTCGATTTCTCTCCAATGAGATCTGATGGTTGTGACTTAATCTTCCTGATCTCACGGCTGATCTTTCTCCTGCTCGGATCTTACAGATGAAAAAAAAATCTGTTTCCCTGTGAGTACTTCGAACCCAAAAAGGGTTGCGCTTGGACGTTTCACCACGGACTTGGACAACCTGTTGTCCTTGACAACTATATGTGATAACACATCCCATAACCACTATCATGGCCTTGATACATGTTGGCAATGTACAATACCCCCTAATGACATAATATTCTCAATGGCATAATTAAGATCTCATGTAGAGGTCATATGTGGTAGTTTGTTTCCTTGCCCATGGCCTTAAATCCCAAGGAGCATTATTCACTGCCTTAGATCCTTGATTTGATTTCATCCCTCAGTAGTCAAATTGATTTCAGGAATCTCTTGTCAATTTAACTACTAAAATCTACAAAGATACATGTAGATATACATACACTACCCTTTTGGATTTGAACCTTAACCTCCAAGGGAAAAACACATATTCTTATTATGCGAAAGGAGTATACCTATAGAAAGCTTCCATATTAATCTGCTTACCATGTATAAGTTATGGCGATCTACAAAATGAGAGACGTCTCAAGTCGTTCATCATCCAAGAGTTAAGTGGCTTGGCTAATAGTAAAGTCAAGGCATGCCTACGATGAAATGGAATTAGCATACCGTTACGTCTATTCATTGAGCCCAATCTCATCTTATAAATAAAGAAGTCATAATTTCAAAATTCAAAACCAATTCCATCGCTGGCTCATCTGAACACGTCACGACTGTCCATTCATTTGATTTTATCTTCGACATGGGAGACGAATCACCAAGATCAGGAGAAGGACGCAGGTCGACATCGACAACAACTACGACTGCTCCTCTCATTGTGGTTCCGTTAAGAGAACCGACTGATCGTCAACTGCTTACTATCTCAGAAACTGTCAGAAGAACATTAGAAGAACGCACTGCGAGTAGGAGCAGGTCGACATCGACAACAACTACGACTGCTCCTCTCATTGTGGTTCCGTTAAGAGAACCGCCTGATCGTCAACTGCTTACTATCTCAGAAACTGTCAGAAGAACGCACTGCGAGTAGGAGCAGGTCGACATCGACAACAACTACGACTGCTCCTCTCATTGAGTTTCCATTAAGAGAAGCTATGGATCGTGAACTGCTTGCTGTCTCAGAATCTATCCGAAGAGCATTAGAACAACGCACTGCGAGTAGGAACATGTCGACATCGACAACTGCTACGACTGTTCCTGTCACTCTGGCTTCAGAACCTCTACCACCAATTATTGTGGAGTTCCACCCTGCACCAATTTTTGTGGAGTACCACCATCATTATGCACCCGTGGAGCAGTTTCCAGACGCGGCCGCACCAGTGGAGCAGTTTCCAGACGATTATGCACCCAGGGAGCAGTTTCCTGATGCGGTCGCACCTGTGGAGCAATTTCCAGACGATTATGCACCCGTGGAGCAGTTTCCAGACGCGGCCGCACCTGTGGAGCAGCTGTCTTGCATAACCATTTCAGAGGAACATATCAAAGATAAGAATAGTATCACTTCAACTTGTTCAATTTGCCATGAGAATTTTAAATTGGGTGAGGAGGAAGTCTCTCAAATGCATTGCCGGCACATCTACCATACCAGTTGCATTTCCACATGGCTACGATCGAAAAATACCTGTCCACTATGCCGCAGACAATCCCAAAGGCAGTGATTGTGATCACTGAATATTTTTATGATCGCCTAATATTTTTGAAGTTTACAAAAATTTAGTATTACATTTAAAAATTCAGTATTACATTTAAAAAATTCAGTATTTGATATAAATATATTTATGTTGTAAAACAAAGTATTGAATAGTATTTGAATTTGTGATTTTTTAAGAGAAAATATATGTTTTTAATTATTAGACTCACATGTTTTAAGAAATTACCATTAATATATTAATACATAATTAATCAATCAATTAATTATTAAATTAATGTAATATATAATAATAATTTATTAATGTAATACATAATGTATTGTATTAATTCATGAATATATATATAACATAATTGTCTATTAATATATTAATGTAATGTATTACATTAATTTAATATATATAATATGAATGTATAAATTAAAATAATTTTTTACATTAATGTACAGTGTAATTTATTAATTGATTTATATATTAATAATGCAATGCATTAATTAATTTCATATATTAATACATTGTTAAAGTGATGATATATTAATAATGTAATGCATTATTGATCTTGCCTTCAAATTTTTTTTGTGGAGGTGGTTTAAGCCTTTCATAACCAGAATGAAGAGGAGCGGTGAGAAAGGACAACCCTACCTTAAGCCTCTGCCACTGTGTAAAAAAGGAAAAGGTTCATTGTTTATCAATATAGCAAATGTTGCACTTATAATGCAACTCATGATCCATGAGATAGTGGAGTGGCTAAATCCCATTTGGGTGAGAATGATCCTAATGAAATCCCAATCTATACAATCAAAAGTCTTTTTAAGGTCTAGCTTGAGGATAAGAGCACGAGACATTTTATGTGTGATGTTGTGCAAACATTCTTGTGTTGTTCCAATGGCATCAAGAATTTGACGACCCTTCAAAAAACCAAGTTGTTAGCTAGAAAGATCTCACGAGAGGATGGGTTTGATTCTAAAAGTGATAATTTTAGAGATAAAATTGTAGCAGAGATTGCAAAGGGAAATTGGCCTATACTCTCCAAATGTGGTCGGTTGATTGTTTTTTGGAATAAGCATCAAGAAAGTGGAGTTTAAGGCCCCTGAGATTTTTCTGTGAAGTCTGGAATCTTCCACTAAATCTTGAAGATCAAGTCCCGGCAGGTAAAAAACGTGGAGGTAAAACTCCACGGTCCAGCCGTGTGGACCCATGGTTTTATCTTTTGAGAAAGATTTGAGTGCAGCCATAACTTCCTGAAGTGTGCAAGGTTTCTTCAGGAGTAAAGATTCCTTTGTTGTGACAATATGTGGGAAGAGTTGGGCAATCAAAACTTGCGATGGAAAGTGGGCTTGTGATCTAGTCTTGTAAAAATATTTGAAATAAGTAGATGTTGCAGTCTTGATCTCTTGTTGACCTGTCATAATGGTGCATGTATCATCAATAATGTCCCATATGTGCTTCTTGTTCCTAGAGTCACTGGCGATACAATGTAAGTATTTATTATTCATATCGCCACATTTTACACAGGTAGCTCTGCTTCGCTGCCTCCAAAGGGCTTCATTGGACAATAAGATTTTTTTTCTTTTTGCTTCAAGGTGTTTGATTTTCTTGTGATTGTCCCCATCCTGCCCAGGCAGTGATTCGAGGTAGTGGAGATCTAAAAATATTTGTTCCAACTCATGTAGCAAATGTATCGAGTTCTTTTTGTGGAGGGTGGCCCAACTTTTTATAACAAACTTAAGGTGTTTCATTTTTCTCATGAATCTATATTGGATACCCGAATCGAGCTGAGGATTTGGGTCAGTCTAAGTAGACTTGACTACAGCAGAAAAATCGACTTCAGTAAGCCAATGGGAGTTGAATTTGAATGGGTAAAAGATCTGCTCTGATGGTGTTCCAAATTGCAATATAATCGACATATGGTCTGAAAAATAAGAGGTATTTACCCAAGATATGAATCTACCATCCGATGTGGCTAGGTTCTATGAAACCTAGAAGCAGTCTAGATGCTTGGAGATGGAATCATGACTAGCTCTGTAATAGTTTCACTGTGACTAGAAAATAAAGTATATAGGTCTCAAGTAATCCTGGCTGTCTAAGTCAAAAGGTGGTGTCACATACACCCTACCTTCGAGAAACATGTTATCGAGGTGGTAAAAAAAAGTGAGGGATAGTCTTGTCATAGTGTCTTGGCATCTTCCCAAGTAGCAGATCCTGGACTATACTTGTCCCACTGGACCTTAACTTGGTCTACCAGACGATTTCTGAGCTGTCAGACTCTATGGTCCAATATACGTAACGGTTCTACCGTGAGGGTTCCCACGTCTGATACCTGCAATTCCTTCCAATTTAGTTTATGTGATTCATCAACAACATAATGACGTAAAACATATACATGACATCAACAACATAATGACGTAGAAAAACATACATGAAATACATTATGAGTTTTATGCAAGTAAGGTGGCAGTATCGAGACTATATGCAACGGGTCCAATTTTCTCTTGGATCCTAAATGGTCCTATAACCGAGGTGACAACTTTGTCCCTTCCTAAACCATATGTTACTCTTATTAGGCTTGAAATGAATGAAAACCTCATCTCCCACTTCATAAATTCGGTCGGTCCTGTGGTGTATCCACATAACATTTCTGTCATCTTGTGCTTCCTTTAGTCTCTCCAATTTAACTGACGACGGAAATGATGAATGGATGGAAAGCCGGAGCCGGATGGAATGGATGGAGGAAGGAGGATGATGACGGAAGGATGGACATGGATGAAATGGAATGGAATGGACGGATGGAATGGAGAAGGATGGAGGAGGAGGAAGGAGGAAAGGAGGAGGACCGGAGGAGCCCGAGTGGATGGATGGACGAAAGAATGAGTGGATGGATGGAAGGAATGGATGGAATGGATGGATGGAAGGAAGGAGTGGATGGAGGATGGATGGAAAGGATGGATGGATGGACGGATGGAGGAAAGGACAGGATGGAGGATGGATGGACAATGGATGGAGGACATGGAGGATGGAAGGAAGGAATGGAGGAATGGACGGACAGGAATGGATGGAAGAGATATGGAAAGAGAAGGATGGACAAGTGAAGGAATGGAGGATGGAAATGGAAAGGAATGGACGAAAGGATGGATGGACGGGAGGATGGATGAGGAGGGGATGGACGGAATGGATGGATGGAGGGATGGAGGAAGGAATGGAGGAAATGGAGGGATGGAATGGAATGGATGGATGAAAGATGGATGGAATGGAATGGCTGAGCAGGAAGGATGGAAAGGATGGACGGAGGAAGGAAGGAGGAGGACGGAGCCGGAAGGAATGGAAATGGATGGATGGATGAAAGGATTCAGATGGATGGACGGAGGATGGATGGAATCAGGATGGAATCAGGATGGATGGCATGTGGATGGATGGCTGAGGAAGGAAGGATGGAATGGATGGAAAGATGGAAATGGAGGAATGGCATGGAAAGGAATGGATGGAATGGAATGGAATGGATGGAATGGAGGATGGTGGATGGATGGAATACGGATGGACGGAATGGGTACTACCACGATCTTTTAATCTTATTTAACCTTAAACCTCTTTATCTCATGGCTATGCATTGAAGATGCCGGCATATCCTTAGCCCAAATCAATGGGTCGATTTATTGTTCATAACTTTCTCTTACATTTATCAAGGCAACCCTTTAACATGTTTACTTTTTAACATTTACCTAATCACATTAAATTTTTTTGTAAGGATATATAATTACTACGTTTAAATGATTAAATAGGATTAAACCGTACATCTAAATAATTGTCCACAACCTACCAACCACGCTTCGTGTTCAATTGCCATGTAAATCTTCCTAAAGATTAGTGTTCTTCTTAAGACGCTGTGCTTGGTGGGTGGTCTGTCTGAAAACCCATGGACCCAAAACATTTTTATTTAATTAATTAATCATAATTACTTTTAGTTAATTAATATACTTAGCTTTTAATTTGTTGTGCATATTATATTATTATTATTGTTTTTCAAAGGCACATACATGGTTCGTTGGTGTTTGGTTGTTCCTTAATGCTTAGGTAGTGGGTGGTGGTCATGGGTTCAAAACCCATAGACCCATATCACCACCTTTTGTAATATATATATATATTTTTAGTTTAAATTAATTAATTTAAATTTTAAAATCCATAATTCGGAATAAACTGATTTATTTAATTTACCTACTATATTAATTGTTTAATACAATATATATTTTATTTATATATTTTAAATAATAAATAACCATAAACTAAAATTATAAAAATAACATAATAAAACAAATAAAATAACAAAATAAAACATTTTACATTATAACTAAAAGAAAATAAGAAAAATAATAAAAAAAAAATTAGAGTCGGGCATTGGGTCCTTGCATGAGGCCCACGTGCCCCCTTCTCCTCATTCTTATCCCTTAACCCTAAAACCCTACACGTACTCTCCCGGGCTCTCCCTCCCAAACCCTACACAAACATTCAACTAAGCTCTATTGCCTCTTCACTCTGCTCTTTCCCTCTTGGCAAGCTTGGCTTGTGTATGGCTCTATTGTTGCTGCGTCTGTGAAATGTCGGAGCGAGGGTTTTGGTTGCAACAGGGCCACCATTAATTTCCCTGCAAAAGGGATCTATATTCCGGGATCGGTTCTCTGGTTTCTGTTCAAAATGCAGACTTTAGCCGCAGTTTCGTTGTTTTTGGCAGCCTTGAGCCCGGTTTTATTTATCTATTTTGGGGTTGGTTTAGTTAGTCGTTGGTTTAACTGTGTAAATTTCATTTTATTTGAGAAAGGCATAGGGTTCGGCTGTGTTCTGTGGACTGTGTTCTGGCTTCTAATATTTATGTTGTGTTCTGGGTTCTAATATTTCTGCGTAGGGTTTGGCTGTATGGTGTGCATGTTAAACATGCGTGAGTTGTTCACACATTCCACTACTTTGCTGTGGTTGGCAGGTTGTAATTATTGGCTTCTGCATAGAGCCAAAGGTTGTAATAATTGGCCTTTGAATAGAGCCAAATACCACACCTAACAGGCTTAGTATTAGAGTTGGGATTTGTATGGTTTATGTGTGAATGTGCTCGAAATTTGGGTTCGAGGTTTGGCATATGTGAATGCTTAGATTAGGACTTAGGTCACTTGTGTGGACACACCACCTTTTAAAAAGAAATGAATCTTCTTGTTTATTCTGTTGATTATCTCATTTCCCTTCTTGTTTTGATTGCATTGCGAACGAAGAAGGATTTACTGGCCTTCATTTAATTCCCCACTTCGCTTAAGAGAGTTTTAGTTTTCCGGCGTAAATTAGAATCATAGCCAGAGCGATTAGCCCCTTACGGAACTCTACGTGCTTTGGTTTTAATGGAAGCGAGGGCTATTCTTTTCACGAACAGTTGTTTGTAATCGGATGGATGATTTGCCTTCAGTTTGCATCGGAAGAAGAGGAATCGAAGTGTGGGTAATAAATTGAATGTTGAGGATTATTAATTGATGTAATGGCCGGAGTTTTGTGTGCTATGTTGGTGGTAGTTATGTGCGTGGCTGCTTACTACGAATTATCGGAGGGTTTGAAGATGCCTTTTCATCCAAAAGATGTTTTACCGATGCTGCCGCATCATGTGTCTTGGCCAGTGTTGAATACGATTCACAGCATAGCTGATTTGCTACCTCTTTTTGTGGGATCTGTCTCACAGGAAGAAATTGTTCAGTGGAACGGCTTGTGATTTAACGGCAACGAGGCTCGGATGGAATTTACGGACAAAGAAGGGGACGAGTTAGGAGGAGGCGTGCTATATATTAGGGTCTGGAATTTATACTTTCTACTACTTTTATATCAAATATGTTTTTAAAGCTACGAAAATCTTTTTTTTTAAACAAAAATATTAACTTAATAAAAAATGTACAAAGCCCTTTCCCATACCCGCTGGGAAGATTATCTTAGGCTCATACAAGTCCATACCTCCCTGCCTGTGTTCATATGAGTCCATACCCACCCGCATGTGCTAAAAGGTCCAGTTTGTTTTAAAAAGTAAATTTAAATTACCTAAACTGACAAGATTTGATGTTTTCTTAGAATTCGGGGAAGGACTATGTCATTTACAAGAATTTCCTTCCCATGCCGCAGTGGGTTCTGTATGTTCTTACCCAAAAATACAAAAATTCCCAAAACTCCAAATGACAACAAAGCTCAAAATTGAGGGAATTGCCCTCCTCAATTACTAGTTTAGTGCAGTTAGGGCTCACGTCGTATCCAACGAGTCAAACTGCAGGGTTTCCATCCAGGTCTTCCTCCTCATTGGTGCCATCGATGCAGTTATTCTGCAGCCACCACAAGGGATCTGTTTTATTCTTTAGGCTTCCATAGCCATTCCAGGAATCCTCTCCTTTAATTTGCAGCAAATGTTTTTCTTCTTCTTTGTATTTT
Organism: Picea sitchensis; assembly: GCA_010110895.2. Classification (NCBI taxonomy): domain Eukaryota; kingdom Viridiplantae; phylum Streptophyta; class Pinopsida; order Pinales; family Pinaceae; genus Picea; species Picea sitchensis. Next base: position 38,683 of record SNQJ01S0037875.1, read on the forward strand.
ATATTAAAATTTATTTTCATGGATTGGGTTTTAAAATCATTACATAGAAATGGCTCTAGCCAAAATTCTTTATTTATATAGATCTTTAATATATTGCTTTTCATCTCCATACAATTAAAATTATTAAAAGTACACTTCTAATCATCTGATCCAGCTATAGTCTACAAGTTTTCAGAGTGCAGATCAACATAATGAAAGAAAAATAACATTAGAAGTAACACAACACAACTCTTTGTTTGTTTAATTGAAGCAAGTTTACTTAATACTTCCACTGTGTAGAATATTATGGGCATATTGTTTATATATAGATCTGTGTAACTAACAAAGAGAATGTGTTTTTGGCTTGCAGGCTAGGTGGAGTTGGAGCTTGGAGTTGGGAACTTGGCCCATAGGCCCAGATTTCAAACTAAGATGCTCTGATACCATATGTAGGGGCCGAATAGATTTAACGTCAAATAATTACATAAATTGTAACAGTATTGATTTCAGAAAATTCACTAATTTCTTTTAATTAAGCAAAATGGTGAAATTCAAATATTCCTTTAATTAAGCACATTCGCATATAAATTTATCAACAAATAATAAAATTTTATAGCAAAATAAAACAAATACACAATTTAAATTACCTGGGTCTGATGCTAACCCTCTGCTTTCCACTTGTCCTGTTGACCGCTGTTGAACTGTGTAAACACTGCCCAAAACCTTATTCCACCCTGCCAACTAGGACAACTTCCTAGCTCCAGGATATCATACGGATATCCTGGCCCCCGTGCCCAAAACCTCCATCAAACCGGTGCCTGTACTGATCCAATCCAACTACCGAACTCAACTCCCCTCCCTACAATCCCAGAGAACCCCAAAATCAATCCCCATCTCCCGTAGAATGATAATCCCCTTCGTAAACCTCCTCCCCCTCCATATCCTTCCTTCACCGCCTCTTGCATTTACTTCCTTATCCACCCATTTATTACCTTATCCCCTCATAACTAATTTCTTATCCCTTTATATTCAATGTCTTATCCCTTCCTGTGTACGTAAGTATTTAACAAATTAACTTATAATTTATTATCCCTATTAATTTAATACCCATGTCAATAAATGTAACATGTAATTAATTAATCAAATTGCAACCATTAATTAATTAATAATTATTTAATTAGTATCATTATACCAATCTTGTTTAATTAATACTATATTAAGACAATTAATCCCCTAATTAATTTTTACTTAATAATCCTTAAACATTTACTCAACTAGGGTTGTTACAAAATGGAGCTTCAAATTCAGGAATATCCGGATATGAAGGATGTGAGGTCGCTACCGGAGAGTCCACTCTATAGGCGAGTTTAAGAATTGTTTCCTCTATTTCATCCTCTTTCAAACATCTCGGACAAGTGATTATGAGGTGGCCAGTTTTTCTACAGATAGAACATCTGAATGGTAAGCCAAGGGAATCCAGGTTCTCGTGATAGAGCTTACCTCTCCACTCAATGTCGAGACATTCAAGTAGACCGTCATGAATATCAATCTCTACCATGACTCTAGCGAGTTTTTTATCAGTTCATGTGAGTGTGTGAGGATCCACATAGATGTATCGGCCTAGAGAGTTGCCTATGGCCTCAAGAGCGTTCTGGTTCCAGAGATGTAATGGCAGGCCAGGGAGGAGGACCCAGAGATGTCTATGGAGAAAATAGTCCTGCAAGGGATCAAAACTGATACGCCAGTGTTTGAGCACGAGGCTGCCACCATATATAGTCCAGAGTCTCTCCAGTATCGTCGAGGAATATTCTAAAGTTTTGAATCTGAAGAATATCTAGCCTTGAGTCAGAATGTTGATTTCAGGGACGTAACTTAGAAAGGGCTTCCAAGTGTTGTGTATCCATTCAGTTAGATCAGAATGACAGAGGTTTTTGTATGATAATCTGCCAACTAAGGCGCATAGACTTAGAGACACTGAGTCTTATAGACCAATGTCTTTCCCAAGGACCATTTTTCTCTTTGATTTATTTGTGCACCAGGGTTTTGGCTGGGTTTTATGGATGTCTTTTTGTGAGGGTCTAGTCGAATGAGAAACACAAAGTGGAGCATTTCTCTGTTGTTCTGAGTATAAATTTTCTCCACTACCGTTAGAGGTGGTTGTTACACATTATTTTCGTCATCCCTATGACCGTTAATGGTGTAAACCTATATGTTGCCTTCAGAGGGGTCAATGGCCTAAATGCCTGAAGAAAGAAGGGAGAAGAACTTTTACTAAGAGAAGAAGTTGTATTTTCCTTTGTAAAAATCCTATTAAAGAGGATTTCTGTAGGCTGCACTATACGCAGGCTGCCACGATCCTTGATTTTCGCAGGTTGCTCTATAGCTAGACTGCGGAGTTTTTGCAGGCTGCACTATAGCTAGGGTGCAAAAATTCCTGTACGTGGGAAAAACGAGCATCTTCTCGATGCTTCTAGAAGGACACTTCTATGGTGAGGTGGCCTCTGTATGGTTTGGATCTTACTCGTTTTCATGATTTAGTGGGATCATCCTAACCTCCTCACCTTATCTTCTTCAGCTTATAAAAGGAAAGGAGCTCTCATGGAGAAAGTTAGATTGGCTTGAGTTTGAGCTTGGCTTGGGATTAAGCTTAGTTGTTTTGGCTTGATATTGTTAGCTTGGTTAGAGTGGCTTTGATATTTTCTTTGTCAAGATAGATTGTGAGTAGCTATCAGATCTATGGTCTCAAAATCCTTGGATCAAGAAGTGTGTGGGAAGCAAGGAACTGTTGGAAGAAACCTCACAACATCAAGGCATCTGGTTGTATCTTTCTTCCACATTCTTTAATATAGATATACTTTTCTTTCCTATATGAATGTTATTTGTTCATATTGTATGATTCCTTGATCACATACATAGTTTCATATCAAATAGAATCTGTTATTCTTGTCTTCGTTGGCTTGTGTTTATTTGCATATATTTCTCCATAAAGCTCGCCACGGAGTTTGGATTGCATTGGTGAAGTCGGATCTTCAATATTTAAAAGGTATGTTATAGATCCATTTCTCATTTGATAATTGAAATCTAGGGCAAGAGTAGTGTACTGTCTTGTTTTGTTCTAGTTTCATTGTGAAGCTAGGGGGATTGATTTGTGTTCGCACTTAACAACTAACCCGATAAAAAAATTGACGACTCCACTGGGGAACGTATTATTTTCCTAGTTTGCCTTGTTGTCTTGCTTTAATTGTTTGGTGATGCAGGAGAATCCACAACTCATCAAGCAAGCCAACGCGTGGAGCAGAAAGACAGCTGGACAAAGCCTATACAAATTTTGAAATGCTTTGGGAGTTGTTGCGCCGCTCTTTAATGAAGTCGTTCATAGCAAAGTGCACTTGTATTGTAAAGGGGACCTTGAGCCTTAATGCTCTCGTCCTTAGTAGATAGGAAGGCATTTAATAGATTTAATGCTGTTAGATAGGAATTTAATTGTAGATTTGATAGTTGTAGAATTTGAGAGGGAAATGGAATATAGACACCCTCCTTTGTACATTGTAACATTAATATAGAGAACATCCAGACGAGAAGAGAAGGAGAGTGCAAGCAGAGAACTACGTATAGAACACCCATGTACAGACATTGAATTAATAGAGAAAGCTTTTGATTCAAATTCATGGTTATGTGTCTATTCTTTGTGTGTTGATGTTGTGCTTATGAATATTTTATTTCTGTTATGCACTTGCTTTTATATGCTGTGTATGTGATTCCATGTTTCGGAACTGAAGTCTGAGATGTTGAGTGAATGAGTTTCAATTGTTTCTCTAAGTGAACCAGAGGATTCTTGCATGGAGTGCAGTTGAATTTTGTCTGCAAGGAGTGTGTGACTGCAAGGTTTACTTAGAGATAGCTTTTGTTCTCATTTCCTCGAAGAGTGCAGATTTGGCACCAGAACCGTGAAAGGTGTGCGCAGGCTAGACGAAGTCTCAGAGTTGCGATTCTGAGCAAAGGGTTGAAAGATTTCTGCTGCAGGTGAGTGCACAGAATCAAGGAAGCTTCAACACTTAGTCGTGTTCGAAGATCTCCCGCAAGGAGTGCATGTAACAAGTCTTCATAAAGAGTCGTGGAGCGAGAGCAAGATCAGGAGGGATAAGCCTATAAGTTTTTTGAAAGAGAAGACCAGGCGCTGCTGAGGAAATATCCAGGAAAGATCAGATGGTTGAGATCTTCTGGAAAGACTCCACGAAATCCCGAGGACCGTTAGGTCTCGCAAAGCTGCAAGGAGTTTAAGGCGTGCACACTCAAAGGTTTGAAGTCCAGGAGGAAGTGGAGCCATTGATATG